>BMAO01032989.1:161598-183937 GCA_019973975.1 Trichonephila clavata
GGGTCCAACTCGAGTAGCAATTAAGCCTACCGCACATACCAGCAAGTCTTATTAGACTTCATCCAGAATAAACTGTGATTCTTACGCTCAGTTGTCAAAGTCTCAGGGCTCGCTGTGTGTGAAATCTCTGAGGATACATTTATATATGTGTAAACTATATTAATAATAATATTTACTGTTAAGCGTCTGAAAAAGCTCCTCATTCTTAAAAAAATAGGAATAAGTAATGTGGAATTATTTGAATAAATATTTAAGTGCTTATCATTTTCATGCTTTGAGGTTAATTCCGTCACTGTCAATATAATATTTTTAATTGTGATTAAGAAAGATTTCTCGATTAAAAAAACTAACTAATCAAGTAAACGGGTATTTTTAATTTTCTCTAATATTTCTAATTTTTAAGCATGCGCTTGGTGGTGTCTCTTCGCTACCCTCATCTGGGGGTCCAACTGTAGTAGCAATTAAGACGCCGCCAACCGCACATACCAGCAAGTCTTGTCATTTTGGTGGTCGCATACATTTCTCCGAATCAAACAGTTAAAAAAATTAAAGATTTCCTGCATTTTGTACTTTTACCTTATACCGAAAGTGGTTCTGCTCTTTTTTTTATTTTTAAAAAACTATCACTCGCTTCCCATGAGTTTTGAGTGTGTGATTTTAACGTTAACTTCAGTTTGCCAGAAGCTGAGCCGCTCATAGCTTTTCTGAAAAATGAACTCAAAGCTCGAAATGAACACTAATCGAAATGTTTCGACAAACTAACAGTGGTACTGTTATTGACGCTTTTTCAACGATTTTTATTCTTTGAAATCACAAGTATATGTGTCATACTTTAGTTTTCATAAATCTATTGTCTGCGCTCTTCCCCAAATTGAACAATAATAAATATTTTTGATAAAAAAAAAACTGCATTACTCCTTGTGTTAATCAAATAAAATTTTCATTAAAGATATAATTATTCGATAGAAAATTATTTCCAGTCATAACCGATTCATTTCTTTCAGGATTAAAGTCACTATTGCGTATTTACCATGATAACAAGTCAGATGTTACACATCATATGCGACTACTGTAAGACTCGTTTCTTTTTTATTTAATGAAATGTGCTTCGCGTATTTTTTCTCCTATACCATAATGCTAAATGAGCTATCACTTTACATATTAAAAGAAAAAAACAAACTATTTATGAAATATTTTGAAATATTAAAAACACTATATTATAAACAAATGCATGAGTTACAATGTCACAAATTTTTATAAAAGTTGAGGCCTTTTTTTTCTGTTAAAAAATGTGCTCCGCGTTAAGCTTACACTCCTGTGTATATAGCGAAAACAGCCTTACTTTATTAAAATTAAAAGCAATCTCTGAAGAAAGAATTTCACATATTAGTACAAATTCAACAGAACTGTAAAACCTGAAAACTACAATTTTTATTCCTGATTCACCAAATATCTGAAATTTTTCTTCATAATATGGCATAGCCCTCGAGATATTTCCAAGTGCCACGTAAATAAACAAGTAACGATCTATCTTAGCTTGATTAAAAAGTAATGCTCTAACACACAGTTGTATTAGTGCATTGATATAATAGTTTAAAATTTGTGTTTTGTTTTAAATTAATAAAGATGAAATTTTATAAATAAAAGATTAGAAAATAATATACATAGTTTGCTTATAAATATTATGTGCGACATTAAATTTGATCAGTGAACTTGTTTTTATCTAAGTCCAAAAGGGCTTTTACATAATTATTTTGTTTTTGATCAAAATAAAAATTTCCTGGGCTGTCATTTTGAAATGAAATTGGTTAGAGTATTATTATATGATCTGATCTGAAGTTCTCTTTATATTTATTTTAATATTTAAACTTTTATCCTAGATATCTTTATCTCTCAGTTTCTAGATTTAAGATAAGAATGATTGTTTATTTTACATATACACTTCTTTTGCAAATATTTGTCGTGGAGTGTAAGAACTAATTGCATTAAAAATGTCAAAAACTTTTGAAACTATATTGCATTTTTATAAAAGTTTTTCAAAATTAATTAGTTTTAAATTCATTTTATTTCATTATATATCCTATCTTATTTTGCAAAAACCACGAAAAATTCTAGTTTTATTCAATTTCTATTTTTATAAATAATTTGAAAAATTTTATTTATTTATTTACTTATACTGTATTAAAACACTTTAATTTTCGATATTCAAATTTTCCTTTACACAATATTTTTGCAAAACTTTTTAGTAATTCATTCAATTAGCGTTATATTCTAAATCATCAAAATAAAATGATGAAAAATAGTAACTTCAAAAAAAAACATTATATTATTCACTCGAATAATATTTAGTCATAGAATGCGTTATAGAATCAACTAAGTAAATAAAATTAATTTTAAAATTAATTTGGCAAACTTCTTAAATTCAACAAAGAAAAAATGTTATAAAATAAATATCGAAAGGAAAATAACCCCCAAATACTCATTTAGTTTAGAGTTTATTAGACATAAATGTAAAAAATTATCGACTAAATATTTCCTACATCAATGTATTGTATTCTAACAACCTGAAAAAATAATTCATTTTTTAATTTAGTGAAATTTTTGCAATTATTTAAATTTTATGTAAAAATTATTCAATGCAATGTTATTTATATGACTGCATTACTAAGCATTAGAAAAAAAATTATATTTAGCTAATTTGTAATTATTTAAATTTTATGTAAAAAGTATTTAATTTAACACTACTCAAATGTATATCATTCTTAAGTACCTGAAAAGTAATTACTTTTTTATTTAGTTACTCTGTAATTATTTTGCAAAGAATTTTTTAAATTTTTTATTTATTCAAAGTATTTCTGCATATATACTGTCTTTTCATTTTTTTATTTAATCCGAATATAGATCAAATCAAATTAACAAAGAAACAGAACGACAAGAAAAAAAAAGAAAAAAAAGAGTCTTACAGTAGTCGCATATGATGTGTAACATCTGACTTGTTATCATTGTAAATACGTATTAGTGATTTTAATCCTGAAAGAAATGAATCAGTTATGCCTGGAAATAATTTTTTCTATCGAATAATTACATCTTTAATGAAAATTTTATTTAATTAACACAAGCAGTAATGCAGTTTTTTATCAAAAATATTTATTATTGTTCAATTTGGGGAAGAGCGGAGACAATAGGTTTATGAAAACTAAAGTATGACACATATACTTGTGATTTCAAAGTATTTAAAAATTGTTGAAAAACGGCGTCAATAACAGTACCACTGTTAGTTGTCGAAACATTTCGATTAGTGTTCATTTCGAGCTTGAGTTCATCTTTCAGGAAAGCTATGAGCGGCTCAGCTTCTAGCAAACTGAAGTTAACGTTAAAATCACCACTCACAAACTCATGGGAAGTGAGTGATAGTTTTTTTAAAAATAAAAAAAAAGAGCAGAACCACTTTCGGTATACGGTAAAAGTGCAAAATGCAGGAAATCTTTAATTTTTTTTAACTGTTTGATTGGGAGAAATATATGCGACCACCAAAATGATTTGCTGGTATGTGTGGTAGGCGGGCGTCTTAATTGCTACTACAGTTGGACCCCCAGACGAGGGTAGCGAAGAGACACCGTCAAGCGCGTGCTTAAAAATTAGAAATATTAGAGAAAATCAAAAATACCCGTTTACTTAATTAGTTTTTTTAATCGAGAAATCTTTTTTAATCACAATTAAAAATATTATATTGACAGTGACAGGAATTAACCTCGAAGTATGAAAATGATAAGCACTTAAATATTTATTCAAATAATTCCATATTACTTACTATTTTTTAAGAATGATGAGCTTTGTCAGACGCTTAACAGGAAATATAATTATTAATATATATAGTTTACACATATTATAAATATATCCTCAGATTTCACACACAACGAGCCCTGAGACTTTGACAATTGAGCGTAAGAATCACAAGTTTATTCTGGATGAAGTCTAATAAGACTTGCTGGTATGTGCGGTAGGCGGGCGTCTTAATTGCTACTACAGTTGGACCCCGAGACGAGGCTAGCGAAGAGAAACCCCCAAAGCGCTGAATTGGTCGAATCAAACAGCGCGCGCTTCCCCCGACTTCCTGATACGCATTTCCACCCCTTTACACGAAATCACCCCAACAAATATCCAGCAACCGAGAGTAAAGATGTTACACATCAAAAATACTCTTTTCTCAGTTATCTCTTCATTTTCAATAAAAATGACAAAACATTACTTCATCTTTTTACATCTTAAATTTTTAAAAATATTTTTATTCATGATTTTATCTGTTTTATACTTACTGTGATATAATGAATCAGAGATTAACAGTACTTATATAAAAGCTCGCTTCCTTATTCCATGTATTGTTGTTTTTTCATTTCATAAAATAAACACGTTCTAAATAAAATTTCGAAAAAGAGTTTGAAACAGTTTTTAAATTTTCAATATAACTATCATTAACAGACACTGTATATCAAATGAAAATCACAGTTTAGTTTAAATTTTCAACTCTTTCTGTTGTTTTTTTCTTTAGTATCTATGAAATTGAAATTTTTAATGTACCATATACTTAAGCTAAACCAAACTCAGTGGCGCAACAGCCCATGAGGGTCAAGGCCTACAGTGCCTATCTCAGTGTACGTGACCTTGGGCGCTGAGGTGCATGAGTGGATGTCCCGATCAGGTGGTCAGCCTGAAACGAAGCCCCAGTATTTAGTCCCCAAGCAAGTTTGGTACTAATTTATCGACCCACTGAAGGGATGAAAGGCTGAGTCGACCTTGCCTAGTCTGAGGATAGATCCCCGGACCTGTAGTGAGGAAACACGATAGGCTACCACTCGACCACTGATCCTCATCACATATTTAAATAACTAAATAACTAAAACTTGGAAAATATAAAGCCTTTGTTATTTCTAAATAATTACACATATTGAATCATTTATATTTTGGATCTGAAAAGATCACAGAGGGCGTTATCATAAAATTTATATTTCTATTAAAAAGAAATAAATACATCTATCTGTTCAGTATTTAACGAAAATCATTTGGGTTTTTTTTGTAATAAAAACGTTTTTAAAGCAAGTTTTGGGTACTGACCCCGTTCAAAATGTATAAATACTGGTGCATAAATGTAAGTCTTTCCAGAAAACGTGTTATATACGTAGTTGAACAACAAACATTTTCAGTGTAAAAAACATTTAAAATTTTTAGAAAATTCATTACATCCAAACTTATTACAATAAAATCATTTAAGAACTCATTTTTATTTTATTTTTCTCGTGTAATATAATTTCTACTGGACGTTTTACAAACATACTTAATGAAATTACAATTGTACTGTCCGTTAACTGCCCTATTCACTGAGTATTTCATGATATTGCATGGCTATATTCTCCTTTTAACATATTGATATCTAAGTAATAAGATGGAGTTTCGATAGCATTGAAAAACATTATTATAGTTCCTTGCATCTTAATTTGTAAAGAGGTGGACTTGAATTTCTTAAGCAGAAATATAATTATTTTTATGCTCCCGCAACCTCCCCTTCCTAGAATCAATTTCCGCAAAACTCATTTTTAACAGATTTCTACTCGACAGAATAAATATGCTTGTCAGATTTCAAGTTCGTAGGTCTAATAGTTCGAAAGTGGAAGTTTTTATCTATAATGCCTCCGTACCCCCTTGGAAGTAGATTTCCGTAAAAAACCCTTTCTTAATGGATATCTACTCAATAAAAGAATCATAGTTACCAATTTTTAAGTCTATAGATCTAATAGTTCTGATGATTTTGTGATGAGTGAGTAATTTTCCCCTATAGGGGAGACCGGGGCAAGATGACGACGTAAATAATTTTTGGTTGTTTATTAATTTATTTTTAAGGGTGGTAAAATCAATTTTACATGAACTGTTAGAGTAGTCCTTTGTAGTATTAAAATATATTACCATTTAATTTTTCAAATAAAAGAAGTTAAGGATAACTTTATTTTTTCATAACCTTAACAAATCGTCATCTTATCCCTCTACTGGGGCAAGAGGGTGACACTGAAAAAGGTTGAACATATTTTATCTTTTGAATGAGTTACATGGTTTAACAAATGATAACTGTGTTTTTACATCTTACAAAGTATCAAATTAAGCGTAATACATTGTAACGTAATGTTGAAGTGTTTAGTTGTGTACTTAACAATAGTCAAAAATGCCATTTTTATGATTGGAATATTCCTTATACCAACTCTCTTGGCATTTACAGAACTGGATCCCTTCTTCCGTTTGGGGTTCCTCTTCACAAGCAGGACATCTTATAACACCGTCCTTTGAAGTTTATACAACTGGAATATTTGACCTGGATTTTATAGACTTAGGCCTACAGGAACAGTTTGAGGGGTTTTTTTTACTCCCTTTTTAGCATCACGAGCTTCTTTTCTCTGTGTTTTTTTGAAACTTCCTGTTCTTCCTTTTGCTTTTCCCTTTGTTCTAAGATTTACTTGTAAGAATGCTAGAGCTCAGTTTTTTGCTTTTTCTTTTTTTCTCACATTATGTTGTTTTAGGCAATGGTTTGAAATAAAATTTTTAAAAAAACATGCTTTTTTGGTGCACCACAATCAGCATTTGCCATAAGTTCTGGTTTTTCTGGAGGGTTTATATGTTGGTTTTCTACTACCGGGGTCTGAGGATTAGCACTATTATTCTCAGTTTCATCGCTAACAGCATCATGGTTAGTAGTTTTTACCGCAGCATAGTCATGTTCGCTGAACACAAGAGGATTATGAGGCTCGATCCCATATTCTTTAAACCCTTTCAACGGCATTTCCAACTGTAGCTGATTTGAAGTAAGTGATGCTCAAATCCTCACCATATTTTTGTCTGTGATAGTTTGTTCTGGATGAGTGACCATAAAGTTGTCCCATGCTTGGCTATAGTGCGTTTTTAACTGGTCAAAAATGACACAACAAGGGGCTGGAGACGATGTGATGTGTGCGGCGGCAACTGAACCATGATGATGTTTTTCGCTCTGCAATATAAGATTGCCTGTAAAGCTATATGAGTTTTGAGCTTGTCAAAAAGCAACAGAGTAGGAGATTCTTTGCTTGGTTTCACAGTAAGATAAAAGTGCTTCAAATAAGAGAAAAAGGGGCCCTCTTTTTTTGTTCCAGCCGGTATCACAACCGTTGCTTACAGTTCCTGGTGGGTTTCTTTCTACAAGTTCATGAAACATTCGTTTTCTCGCAAAAAATCAGAAAAGGTGGCAGGTAAAAGCCAGTAACTCTAAAGCAACAAATTATTGTTACATTCCTTCCTCTTTAGGGGGGGGGAGGCTTAGCGGGTGGCAAAAATGTCTTCCTCTGGTCACCCCCTTTCGCACGAAACCTTTCCCGATCCGATGCACCCCTTAGCCCCAAAAGAGATGGAAGCCCAAGATCGCGCGGACATACACACAGACAAACAATCACAGGATTTAATAGAATGGACAACAATAGTTAGTTAAATAAATTCCGAAACACGGGGCAAGATGACGAACTCGTCATCTTGCCCCGTGTTTCGGATCGTCATCTTACCCCAGACTGTCTGTTTAAAAATATTCGTTCTCATTACCATGAAGGAAGGCAATTAATTGACATTTATTCGTGGTAATAGGTAGTATTTAAGCCAAGTTACTCATAAATATTATAGAGAAACTTTATATCTTATCTGTATTTGTAGCAGAGCTTATTTACACATGCATAAAAGTTATATTGTGGCAGCAAAAAACAACCAAAGCTTCTCAACTAACACAAAAATGTCGATTTCAGTGTGTCTATACTATTATTTAACGAACGGCTAAGAGGAGAGCCAGTAGTGTTCATTTGATGCTGCTACCTAGTGGAATATGGAAAAATTAAGACTCGTCATCTTGCCCCGGTCTCCCCTATATGTAGATTAATTTATTGAACAATAAAAACTTACAACATTAATTATTTCTTACGAGTATTAATTGCACTCATGTATTGTAAGCTGTTTCGTTACATAACGATTCCTAAGATCTTATAATTATTGAATGAAAAAAGTAATCATTAAAACTATTAATCAGTTTATTAATAAATTTAAAATTTTAATTAATTTTCACTTTAGTGAAATAAACGAAATGATTTACGCTAAATTTGTAAAACAAAATTCGATGTAATGTGAAAAGGGCGGACAATTTTAATTTTAAAAAAAAGGTTTTGAAACTATTTTAAGGCTAAATACATATTTAAATCTATCTTAAACAATAAACAAAAATGCATAAGTCTTAGTTTTTAGAATGAGTCATTTCACATGCACAAAAAAAATATTTCTTCCAACTTTTCTTACATTGATTTATAGAGCATATGACACGAACCTTGGCAACTCCATGATATACTGAATAGAAAAATCTGTTCATAAATGATAAATAAAGTCCGAAATCACTCTTATCTCTCATCAGCACCCCACCCAATCTATCATTCAAAAAAAATCTATAACCTTGTTCGCATATTCGAAAAACGAAAGAGAGGGGAAGAGTATTAAAAAAGCTGTCAAAGTAATAAATTGATTTTCATCCCATTTTTTCATTCGCCTCTCACTTTCAAAAATGTCGCTTCTCCGAGAGGGGAATATTTCATTATGCATAAATATTCTCTTTATTATAAAATTCTTGATGATGTCTTTTTAGCCCGCACCTTCTAAAAATCTCGAGAATAAGAAGGATGTAAAAAAATAAAGAGGACGTTAAATAATTCAAATCCGCAGAGTGACATGCAGAAAAGTATCAATCTGATCTGCAGTAAGTTCTGTTAAGTTAGCTGAAAGGTTTTATTTTGGCTTGTTATAAAAAGATGATCAAATAATCGTGAATCATTTATTTAAATTTTGAAATTTCACACTATGATAATGTTTAATATTAGTCTTTTTCAAAAGAAAAATTAGAAATTTTAGAAATACTCAATATAACTTAATAAATTGACAGACATTATGTCTTCCGTTACAAAATAAACAGTTTTTGTCCTACGATTATATAAAAAATAAAGTATGAATACATTTGAATATTAAAACCAATCACTCTCCTCGCTTGTATCCTACCTACACCAGGAATAGGTAAAAAATATAGCAAGAGAAAAAAAACCCAAACTTTCCAATATCAGTTTCTTCACATTTACACCAACGCCTCGTGGTATGTCAGAAATTCTGTGAAATATTTATATTGAAAAATTAAACCATACATTAAAATATTTTTTTAAAAAAATTATCTTAGCAATTTGCTACAATCTTGCAATTACTAATGGAAATTTGAATTGAAATTTTAATTCGATTTAAAAAGCAAACTTGGTGCATAAATATTTATTTTTTTAACAATTAAACTGTCAAAAAAATATCCAGAAATTGTTTAAAATGATAAACAATTTTCTTTCTTATAAGAAAGAAAAGAAAATATCCATAATGATAAATGATAAAAGTCCACTTTGCACAATTCAAAAAGGAGGATATATATGTGTGTGTGTGTGTGTGTGTGTGCAATTTAAAGCTTTATTCAAGGACTTAGAAATAAATAACTTAAATTCTTCATATATTGTCTAACGACAAAATAAAATATCCAGTGAAGAGAACAGCAACAACTAGTGTAGCTATATTTACATCCAACTTTGTATTCAAGCTTTAAGCTGTTAATAGTTACAGAAATAAACCCCTAATTTTCATTATGTGTTGCAATTCAATCTTCACTTTTATTGTCTTTATGTTATATTTTGCATTCAAATTTATAAAGAATGGATAAAAGACAAATATATTCCACACAAAAAGTTAATTAGCAAACATTTGAAAAAAAATAACAACAAAGGAGAATTTTTCAATTACTGCTTACACAACTGGAAACTTGTAAAGTAAATTTATTTATCGAAAAAACACGAAAGTGAATCTACAGAACATCGAACAAAAGATAAGCTGATAAAAACCTCTCAACCCCGCACGCTTTATTATATTAATTCAAAAGGTATTCCATTGGCACCACACTTCTGCGTGATGACTTACCATTCTATTTCTATCACAAATTTAATCACGAAGCAAAGCAACCGAACAGCAAAAAGGACTCTTCTTATGCATTGTTTAAACAAGTGAATAAACATTTCTGACGTGCGCATCGATCATAACTTCCTTAACACGATAAAGACACATATTTTATTTAAATACTCCAGCTATTTACTTTGAAGACTTGTCAGCGATACATCTCCATCTATTTTTATTAGGTAATATCAAAAACGTACGCTTAATGCCACTCATTTTAGGGAACCTACTACGGAGTGATAGTCATCTTTAAGCAATAATGAAGGAAACATTATTCAGTTTAAACATGTACCAAGTGGAGGCTGTAAATTAAAAAGGATCATACTTTCACAAGTATTTAAAAACAACCCTTGTTGGCATTTTGACTGAAAATCCGTCAAGTTTTATATTTTACTCTTAGATGTATACTCAGAGGAAGTTTTTAAAACGTTCGCGTGAGTGGAATTTCGTTTTGACTTTATAATAAAAATGATTCCATATAGATATAATAAAATCATTTCTATTTCTCATATTTTTCAATAAGATATTTATACCCCACAATACTATCATACGATTCCATGACCGTAAAACCTTAAAATTATCAGTCATGATTAATATAAATAATAATGCAAATATCTGCAATGTATAATATGATAAAATTTAACATTAAGTTATTTTTATTCATTTCTTATAAAAAAAATTAGCTGTGTGTGTGTTTTATTAAATCTAATGTACAGCATACAGCCTCCACTTGACACTCCTCTGGAAATGCCATTGCATACATGTTATAAATTACATATCCTGCCTTTTTGGGTTGTTGAAGCCATTATAGTCTAGTGGTCAAGATCACGGAGTCATGACTTATGTGTCACGAGTTCCAGCCTAGCACCTCTGAAGACCCGCCGAGTAGAGAGGCTGATGCATGCTAAATTTATCGAGGCTCTTTGGCTGAGCTGCCAGCTCAGATGTATCTTCGTCACGTGGCCATGGTTCAAAATTATGAAATCTGTCACCGATAGATGTCGTGTTGCCTTACAGTGAGATGCTAATAAACACTTACTCATACGTGACGTTGATTTTTGCCACATGGAAAGGGAGAAAGAATTCCGTTGTCAATCATTTTTACAAACATTCAAACAAACTCCTTTTTTCGCAATATAATTTCCTTAACATAACAATAAAAATATATTTTTAAAAACATATTGGAAATTAATCAATCAACAATCTAAACAAGAATGTAACCCTGAATTTTTCTTATTTGCGAGTATTGTTCTTACGATAAAAAATAGGACCAAGCCCTAAATTTACATCTATTTACCAGCTGGCATTATATTAAACTCTTGAAAAATGATTTATTCAGTTTCGGGAGTTGAAAATAGAATCATTATCTACCGTATGAAAAATGTTATCTTTACACTTAAAAAATCCATTAATAATCATAATATTTTAAATAGCAATAAAAATTCTCTCCTAAACTCTTAATAGCATGCCCTTTTGTCATGGATCTGTCTTGCATAACGGGGCATACTTGATAATAACCATCCGTGATTGGGTGTGGATTTTTATTAATATGTGTGTTCATATCTTGCTCATTATTTTTCGCCGTGAAACTGTAAAGGTAGGGAAAGAAACCACTTTCCAAGAGGCTAATTAGATCCGATATTCACACATCTTTTCATCGCTGTTTAAGAGTAACTATGTGGATGTGCCTTTTTTCCTCTCTCTCTTTTTCTAATAGATCACGCGATCATTCTGAGATGGGTGGATGAGATAGCCTTTGAGAATTTATTAATGAACTTAACTTCGTATCCGAACGGAGCTTAAGAATCAGGTCCTGCTTCAGGTTAGACTTATGAACAAATGAAAAAGAATATTATCAGCAGTAGCAGCTGCAGAACTTGAGTAAAATTTTTCATGAAGTATTCATAAATAATTAAATAAAATTAGAACTAAGATACATATTATCTGTGAATGTTAGCGGATTTCATTCCAGCAGATTTGAAGAGCTGCACAAATCATTTTTGTTCGATTAGAATGCATTCGTTTCTAAGAATTCAGAAATGCACATGTTTAAGACTTGATTCTATCGGGGTATTTCTTGCAAAATAAGTTGCTGAATACTAAATCTTAAAGAACCTCAAAGGCTTTAAGTGATTGGTCTAAGAAATATATAAAGGTTAGTCTTGCCTATATAAAGTTCAGCATAAAAACCAGTGTGAGAGAATTTAACCTTAACCTTTAAATCTATGGGTGTTTTGTTTTGTTTTTAGTTTTAAAAAATAGTTTTTTTTATAGTAATGTAGTCATAGGTTACGTAAAAAATTAATTATATTGAGTAATTCGAAAAAAGGTTCGAATCTATGCATTTGGCAACATACAATATTTCCCAAAAATCTGGAATATATCCAACAGAAATTTCAAATGCAACATCAAACATTGACAGCTTACCTGACAACAAGTGAGAAGTATTTTCTTTTTCAATTAGATAACCCCTTTTTTATATAGAAAACTTAAAAATAGAAAATATCTTTCCAAATAACACACTGAACTTTATCCCCCACCACATTAAAATATAAAAAAATACATAAATTACTAACTGACACACGCCAATAGTAATGTCTTTTTTCTTTCACACATGATTTATTGTGTATGGTTATAACGGAACACTCAGGTTTTTGAATGAATTTAAGTAGAATTGGAATGTAGACAATTGTCAACACTATACATTTCAGAATTAATCAAATTAAAAGACTATGTATGAAATCGAGGTATGATCTCAATCTAAGGAACTTAAGAGGAGGACCTGTAGGCAGAAGATTTCGAACACAAATAACAACATTTTAAATAATTTATTCGAATACTGCACACACAAATCTCTTAAGCAAATACAATGAACTGCAACATACTCATGGTTATTACAGTAGAGTCAGGATAATAATTGTATCGAATAGGGAGCAGCATTCAAAATATTCAAGTTCCACGAAAACAATCATTGAACTTCAACATATCTATACTCATTCCACGATTCGAATAACATATCTAGCCAAAATGCCGACAAAGAAAAAATTGTTGCCATATAATAGAATATCTAATGAAAATGTAGGCTGGGAAGAAAACTTTGCCAGTATTTGAATATATAGCCAAGTGAGTGGGTAATTGAAAATTAACATCACACTGTTCAGCTACTCGAGGGCTTTTGGCAACGGTTGTTGTAATTTTGAACTATGATCGGAATATATAGGCAAATCATACAGAAAAAAACTGTTGCTAAATATCTGAATATATATTCAATGTAGATAGAAAAAACTGTTGCGAAGTACCCAGATCAAACAGGCACAAAACACATTTCTGCAGAAGAAAAATACTCAAACATTAAAATATCCAACTACCCTAAAATTGTGAATTTTGCCAAAAATTTACAAATTTCTGCTATGATTTTATTTTATAGGCCATCTTATTAGCTTTATAAAAATACCAAATTTATTATTTTCCGTTCACTAGAACAAAAACTACAAGTGTTTTATAAAAAGCAGATACCATTACGCGTTAAGCAAGATGTCATACTTTAAAACGCGTTTTACTCGAAGTGTGTGTGTGTTTTTTTTAATGCTCAAACGGAGATAGTGATTGCTGAAAAAGTTTTGAAAATAACTTTCGTAAAATCCGGCGTGTAACATACATCGAAATATTGTTTATTTAAGAGAAATGGCAATTCTTATGAACTTAAAGGGCTGTATTTCCAGAAGTATACTATTTCTTCAAAATCAGGGATAATTCCTCCAATAAATGACTTCAAAACATAATAGCATTGCACACTTACGGTTCATGTTTCATCGTAAAAAGAGGGTGCATGCGTTATACGGCTAATATACCTAAAAATTGAAAATTGTAGCTTTAAAGTGTAGGTGTACGTTATACGGCGGTGCGTGTATACGCCGAAAAATTTACGGTAACTCTGAAAATTTTTGTGTATGTTCTGTATAACAGTAGAAATGTTTTAACCTTCAGATATTCACTGTTTTATTGTAAAATTTACAGTCCCTTATGTTAATATAATCACTGTTTTCTTAAGCAGTTTCATATAATAACTAAGATAAAATACTCTAGTTTATCTAAAAATAGAAATATCCTTTATCCTGAAGGTTATTTCAAAAATGAATAACGTAGCAACACATCAGAATTGAAAAACTGAAAATTTGTTCATAAACTTTTGGTACAGAATGGGCCCCTTTTATGTTACTTTTTGTAAATTTTTTCCCATTTTAGTAATAATAATTTCTTTTTCTCTTCCTAAAATTTTAGCATATATTTCTTTAAATGTACTCTAAACAAATCTAAAAACAACAACAAAAAATCCCCATATCTCCATTTTAAAAAAAATGTTGTCGCAAGTAATCGGATACTTTAATATTACATTCCGAATTCTCTAATCATAGAGAGAATAGTATATTTTCCTGTAATGCCTCTATTTCTCTTTGAATCAACTAATCTTTTTTCCGACAAATTAACTATAAGATAACTAACAGTTTTCCGAGTAATAACTATTCGTGTTATAACTAGGATCTTAACAACGAAATTATAAAAATTCAGAATCACATATCGGAAAATAATGAAAATTTCTCTAACATGGTTCTGAATGATCCTTAGAGCATTTTTTAAATCTTTTGCGTCCCCACAAGGCTTTGAAAAGATCCCACAATATCTTGATAGTGGACCTAATCACTATCACCGATGTCAGTCCTGTCTTACAGGGAGTGGTGTTTCCTCACATAGTTCTCTCATTGATTGATCCCAGATCATTGCTAATGACCTATTGTAAAACTTTAGCGCGACATTAACGCACCTTTGCCAAAAGTATTTAAAGAATATAATGATCAATAAAAATGCTATTCATGGAAGGAATACAAATGGAATATGTTAATTTAGGAAAATTAGCATGTTGTGTAGTAATTCTTGAACTTCTTCATATTTGTTTTGCACATCAAATTGATACGGGTTTTTTTCTTTTCGGGGTGAATAAGAAACAAAGTATCATCATTCGGATCCATATAATGGTGAACTGGTTATATCTCAATGTTTAAGTAGTCTTTAAAAATGAATATAATGAAGCGAAAAGGCTGTATATCTGATAACAAGTTGCTAAACATCTAAATCAGTGTTTCTCAAACTCTGAATGTCAGCGACTCAGTATTCAGTCATGATTTCATCTCCATACAATAACAATGTATCGAATTCAATAATACTATACTTCGACGTTAAAGCTAAAACACGACTTTAACCACTAACATGCCACTGACGTATATAAACGTCTCAATAACCACAATAATAATTGCCCCGGACGTATATATATGTCTTTCCGAAGTACGATCTTTTCTGTGCACTGCTATCCATAAAATTATTCCGAGGGCTTTGGAATGCAATAAAAGGACATTGATAGGGTTTGTAAAGGATTTACTTATTTCATAGGATTTGCTTGTTTACTCCTTTTCTCCCCCACCCCCGCCCCCATACATCATGCGCACTTACATGGAAAACGGTGGCATTCGGGAGCGATTTGCGTAACTTTTAACCGGAAGTTAAAGGATTAATTATAAACCGTACAAATTATCAGGATAAATAATAATTTTTGGATATAATTTTTTATATGAAAAGCCTATGGGGTCACTGGTAATTTTTAAACTAGTGCTTAACTTAGGATTTTTAAATTAATTATGAAATACATTGTGCAGTACTGATATATTTATAAGTGTATTATATCAGTGTAAATGTATTGTATATTTTATTTATTATTATGTCAGAATGTATTTTGTTTGTTTACTTTTGATAAATTAATAATTTTTTTAAATAATCTTTTTTTTTACTTTTCAATGTACTCGCGCCCCCCTTCGTAGAGTTATAACGCCCCCTAGGGGGCGCACCCCACAGTTTGAAAAACGTTGATCTAAATTGAACATATAAACTCTGACTCTTTTTACATGTTTTAGAAAACTAAAATTAAAATTAAGAATTTCTTCTCTGACAAGTCTTGGTAATTTAATTAAAAAGTTGTATAATAAAATGACTTAATACTATTACAAGAAGTTTAGACTTTTTGTCTTGCCAGATGAAGAGGTATTGTGGATGGAAACATGACTTGCAGGCAGAGAAAATGCTATCAATATTTTGAATAGATGACCTCAGAGGCGTACATAAGGCCCGGGGGTTCAATCCTTCCCCCCCCCCTCATAAACCAAAAGATTTTTGTCATTGATATTACCCGTCTGCGTTTTCGTCCACGAGTTTTTAGAATGTAAACCCACTCTATAATAGAGATATGTACGCTGTAATAAACGCGCTGTCGCGTTTATTGGTGTTTTAGAGTTAGAATAAAGATTAGCCATAATCAAAACAATTCTAATTTATTATTCTCATCCTTAAACTAATAACCCAGAGTAGGAAATGCACACTTGTACTAAATATAGTAGCAATTACAAAGCAGAAAGGATACTTAACCTTTGATTATAATTCACTTAATTTACTTTTGGACACGTTGGATGTCTACGGTCTAAATTACCGTAATTCCATTCTCAGTTATTCAACCTCCGTTTGTTATTAATAAATTCTAACTTATTGACTAAATCTTCAATGAATAATCATTAATCACTTAGCAATTAATCGTTGAGTAACTCTCGACCAGCTCTCAACTACTTTCCACTAACTTCGCGTACCTAAAAGTTAATGCTTAAATACAAAGGTGAGTCGGAAAATAAGTTTCCCCTGTCGACCGTGGTCACAGTTGTGTATGAAAGTCGAAACGTAGAATGAGACATTAAAGATAAGACATAAGTTTATTTTTTTGCAAAAGTACCAAGTACATTGAGACATTTAGCATACCGCTTGATAAGCTTCAAAAAGTCCTCTAAGAAAAACTCAGGGCTTTTCATACGGAAGAAGAGTTTAACGTCTTGTTTGATTTCAGCATTGCTTCCAAAGCACCTTCCGGTGAGATCTTTCTTCAAAGCCGGAAACAGATGAGTCATTTAATGCGAAATCAGGATTGTATGGCGGATGGTGTAGGCGCTCCCAGCCAAGAGTTGCAATGTGGTTTTGAGTTGCCCCGTCGCCGAGTCATCCGACAACAGAACGCCAGATCTAAGAAGCCCGGGCCGCTTTTTCCGAATCGCCTCTTTCAATTTCGACAGTGTGTCACGGTACCGCGTAGCATGTACCCAATGTACTAAAGACTGATGTATCGGTGTCTTGCGTGTTCACCTGCTGTGTAGTCTTTCACCCATAGCCGTTAAACGTTCATTCCGTATGCAAAACGCTGAGTTTTTCCTGGAGGAATTTTTGAAGCTTATCAAGCGTCTCATTTTATGTTTTGACTTTTATACACAACTCTGACCACAGTCGACAGGGGAAACTTATTTTCCATCTACCCTTCGTTTGCATAAACCGTGTCTTCTTCGGGAGAAAGTTTTCAATAGAACAACATTAGAAAAAACAGATTTACTCCAAGAGGATTAGTGAATGCTCGCAGATAGACCCGTTACAACGGCACTAGATAAACTTGGCGGAAAATACGGTCAACAAATGTTACGTTGTCACCAAATTTGGCAGCAAAAACGGATGTCTCGAGACAAATCTCGAAGATTCCAGATTAATTATTTGAGAGAATATCTTTAAAAGCCTCCAGAATGCAAGAATTCATAAATATCTTTTGCAGTGAAGTGAGTATCCCATGTTATACAATTTGGCAGTGATTGTGTATTTCCATCACCTCCTGAGATATTGTGACTGCAGATTACAATTATTGAATTCTATGTGTACGTGAACTTTGAAATGGTAATATTGTGAATTAATATATGTGTATCAATTCCTTTCTTTAAAAGGAAATAAAACTCACATAACAAAATTTTTTATAAATGTAGAACTTTAACGAACTCCTGAACTTAAAATTTTTTTTAGACATGAAAAGAAAAAAAAGCAACATTTGTGATTTACATTAGACTGTCTGCAAATATATCACTAAGAGAAAATCCTTTGAAATATATGTTTATGAATATAACTTCAAATTTGTGTGTGTGTGTTGTTGTGTGTGTGTTGTGTGTGTGTGTGTGTGTGTGTGTGTGTGTGTGGTGTGTTGTGTGTGTTGTGTGTTGTGTGTGTGTGTGTGTTGTTGTGTGTGTGTGTGTGTGAAAATTTGAATTCCTTTAAATTCAAATTCAATATGCAATGAATTTTTTCCCTACTCCGGAAGAAAAAGAACTTTTACATTTAAGCAATTTTAATAGTTTCTTATACCAATGTGTGAAACTAAATTATGTCATGTAATTCTTTATTAATGAGTCCAATTTCAACATTTGCATTTCTTCTCTTATTGTTTCCAAGAAATCTATCAAGTAGGGATAAAGTTTGACATATTATGAAATATTTTTCTAGTTTCCCTCAAAAAATAATTATTTATATTCATGACCATCATAGAACCTGACTAGAATCGATGAAAAATAAGGAGATTAATTTAATAAAATTAGTGGCCGCGGTGGCCGAGTGGTCTAGGCATCGGATCATGGCTAGCGTGTCATGAGTTCGATCCTAGTACCACTAAAGATCCACCGTGTAGGGGAGCGATGCACGTTAAATCTGTCGAGAGCTCAAACGTCCTCCCGTTGGTGTGGTAGTTAGGAGATGGGGGTGCCAGCTCAGGTGTCGTCCGCGTCACTTGACCATGGTTCAAAATTACGCGGTCCGTCGCCAAAAGCCCTCGTGTTGCTAATCAGTGCGACGTTAATATTCCACTCACTCACTTTAATAAAATTAGTCAACATAAAGACCAATAACAATAATTATTATTATTATGCCATTGTAATTTGCCTACAATACAGGAATTTTCTAAAAGCTTTTTCAGTTAATTGTCCTTATTTGTCTTAAATTTATTTTCTTAAACAGGGTAGGTTTTCTTGCAATAATGAGGAAAGGAAAATATATATAAGCAAGCTATATTAATTTATAGCATCTCCGGTGACTTAGATGTAGCGTGCCAGCTTCGTAAACCTGAGGTTGCCGGTTCGACCCCAGCTGGAGTCGATAGGTTTTCTAAATGCGAAAATCATGGGCACGTCATATGATTATGAGGCGTGTGAACGATTCATCGAGTATCAATTTGACTCTGGTACTCTCGGCATGATTAAATCACAGCATTATTTAGTATCCGACGAGAGCTTGAATTAAAAATTAATTCGAGCCTCCAATTTTGGAGGCGAGGTCGACACTAGATGGTGCCACCATAAAATGACTCTCACATTTGGGGACTTGCTGTGACTGCAAAGGCTCAGTTGCTAAACTGCAGCCCCATTGAAGATATATTAATTTAAAGATTATATTAATTGATAAATAATCCGTGTAAAAATTTTGTAGAAGCTTTTCACAAAAAAAGATCCAATTCGATTTAATGCTGTGTGTGTGTGTGTGTGTGTGTGTGTGTGTGTGTGTGTGTGTGTGTGTGTGTGTGTGTGTGTGTGTGACGAAAATTTTCAGATGGATAGATAGACAGAGTTTTTCAAACAAACAAATTCATTAAAAGATCATATCGTAATTGCTTTTATAACTACATTAATAACGAGACTTATTTCCATTTGGCAAAAACTGTCATGTCATGATACTAAATTCAAGCCATCTCATAGTTCTTTTTTCTTTATTGCACAATATTATGGTAACATTTGGAATATTGCATACAATTACAATGATTATCTAATAATTTTTTTCAAAATACAATAAACAAATATATATATACAATGTTGATTTTGATAAAAAAAAAAAAATATGAGATTTTTTTAAAAAAAGATATGCATATTTGTTCATTAAAAAGTGTTTTGTTTTCAGTGTGACATTACTAAAGCATTGTAACTTTTTTTATCACGCTCATCAAGTAACGAATATTATTGTTATACCAGTTACGCAACGATAAGAAATCATTGGAATTTCTTGACAACCTAGAGATGACGCTGCCATCTGGTATACATAGATCGAACTAAAGTAACCAGAGGAAAGCTCTCTATATGATGTCCACACGATAATTCAAAAATTATGCTTAGATATGTTAAAATAAAGAATGTTCTAAAAATACAGATACAACGAAAAGTATTTAGCATCCATACATTGTTAGATATGTATCTAAAGTTATTCTTGAAAATATTTGTTTTGTTCTTCATTAGCTCAGGTCGTACTGTACGTGAATAAAACTGACAAAACATGCAAATTCTGAACAACGTCTATTTTGTTCGTTTATAGTATATTTTTGTTAGGAGAAATCGCCCCAAGGGGAAAATATTCTGAAAAGCTCTGAACACAGGTAAAGAAAGCATTATTTGAGGAAACAATTAGAGAGATATATTTTCAAATTAATGTCACAGTCAATATTTTTATTTAAATAATTGATTGTATATCGTAAAATATTCCAAGTAGAAATTTAAAGCAATTCTATATTAAAAAACCTTTCCAGCAGAAATTTTGTTTTAATTTTGTATTAATCTAAATAAGATATTTGTTTCTAGGTAGGTTCTCGATTTCATGTAACTTGTATATTCAGGTAGTTAATTACAATAATATATTTTGCACCCTTTGAAATATTAAGTACTGAGATATTTAATAAAATACCACTAAATACTAGATAAACCATTAGTCATAGAATCTAAATAACCTTTATCACTCGCTAATAAAAACTTCAACAGAGCTTTATTAACTTAGACTAATTAGGGCTAAAGAGGTCATCCAGAATAAGCAAAAAGAACCTACACAATAACCAATTCGCATTGTATAAGATAGAAGAACATGTACTTCGAAATAAGACAAAACAAATTGATTAAAATTTATGCAAGCCAGAATTCAAATCAATACATTACTTAAATATGCATTAGACACAAATGGCTCGAAAAGAAGACTTAGAACATGACAGATGAAACTTAAATTCATTGACCATACTTGATACCCTTATTGATTTGAAGAACCTCGACCTTTGCTGCTTTTGTTTTCAACGCATTTTATCACAAAATTCAAGCGATCTTTAATTTCAACCAACTTTGAATTCGAATCTACTTCATCGTGGTCACTTTCATCCTCTTCAGAGTTTTTTGTCCATTTTCTTCAGAGTTTTTTCATCCTCTTCAGAGTTTTTTGACTTCGGATCTACTTCATCGTAATCATCTTCAGAGCTTTTTGTTTCAGTTGTATTTTCAATGATTTTCCCTTCTATTAAAATACAATAATCTGCACCTTCTTCTATTCCTAGCCACAACTCTGCATTTCACAGTGTACCAACATATCCAACACTCTGGTGGAGAGTATTGTAAAAATCTTCATTTTTGAACTCAGCGACGTCCGCATTTCTTTAGCTATAGGAATTCATTGGTAATTTGTCTAAAATATTTCTTATTGCGTATATTTTCTTCCTTTATTTTGACCCACAATTGCTGATTTCCATCAGCATTGATGCATAATAACGTGGAAACCCATTACATACTTATCTTTCTTCCAGAGGCTTTCTTTCTTTAATCAACCTTAGATGCTTGTATGCTGCTTTTTATTACAAATTTGTCTTGTCATAAACTGTAGAGCTCTCTCTCTCAGAAAGTTGCATTTTTCCTGCTTTAAAAAAATGCCGTTCAACCACTTCCAAAAGGGCCTATCTGACCTATTCTCCACTGAGATTTTCATCCTATATTTTTATTTGCATGTTATGACGCCTTCTGAACCTAAACAACTATCCTGGATTAGCTTTAAAATCGCCTGCATTCAATTACTAATCTTTCAGCTAAATTTCACTTCAACTCACAGCCAGTCCGGAAAAATGTGAAGTTGAGAAAATCACTTATATACCTCGCCATCCAGGAATTTATCTAATAGCATACACCTTTTTTTTTTCTCCAAAAGTTTTTTCTGCAATATAAAAACAAATCTTCTTAGAGGACGTCTTTTATCCTCCGTCTCAATGACTTTTTTGACATTTGAATGACACATGATTTTGTAAACCTATTTAACACAAATAAAAACACTATATAATAAAGTTAATATAAAAAATAAATTTGACAGAGTATGATTCAACTCGGTGCTGCACTCGTGAATACAAATATATTAAATTGCAGCCTAACTATGAGTGAGGAGCTATGTGAAGTGGTAGGTGCAGCGTGAGGTCAGCACTTAGCTGCCTGTCATTAAACTAGTCATGGTAGAAATATATGGAGCCCGTAATTTTGCGCTTCTAACGCACCGTTTTATTTTTCATTTATTAACAATGAATATCTTTGATGTCTGT
>BMAO01032990.1:0-18868 GCA_019973975.1 Trichonephila clavata
ATTTTGAAATCACACAAAATAGATCCTTTGCGAATCTAATGTTACTGCCCCAACTTTTAGAAATTTCAACATAAATCTTCGACAAAGTGTTGACAATAATTGAAGATTTTTACAATTTCCAATCGTTATCAACCGAGTTCAGGGCATTATCTTTAAATTTGAGTGGCTTAGATCTAGACATGAATTTCTTCTCACATGGACAATTATTTGTGTTCTAGAATAGGCAGGCCAAACAATCATTTCTATATCTGCACAGCCAATGAAGCAACATAAAACATTGTCTACCCAGAAGCATTGTAAAATTAACCCTTTGCCCTCACAGATTCCAGAGCAGAACCATTTCATCAAATTTCGGTATATTTTATTTGCATGTGATAGTTTTTTTATTCAAATTAATACAGTAATTTTTTATCTTTCTGTTTAAGGCATTAAGAGGTTTTTGACTATTTTATGTGAACTATTTGTTACTTACATATCATCGCAGCCCATAGGCGACATTATATAAAACGAAGTACCTGGTTGCCCATTTAGCACATAGGAAATAGGAGTTGTCAACTTGGCGAGTTATGGTCGATTGTTGTGATAATACGCAAGTACCATTATTTCATATATTTATTAATGATTCACATTTTTGTTCATTGCTCTTTATTATATATCTTTCTGATAAACCTGTTTTTGTTGAAAATTCTTATTTGGATACCATATTTGGTACTCATGTATTATCGCAACCTATTGGCGACATTATATGAAACAAAGTACCTGGTTGCCAATTAAAAACATATGAAACATAGGAATCAGGGATGCCAACTTGGCGAGTTATAATAGAGTTGACGATTGCTGCAATAATACGTAAGTACCCTATCTTTTATTTGGTTGAATTTTTGTGGATTATTATTTACTTTTGTAACCCTCGTAGCATACTTTGTGGTGCATCAGTCTTTCTAACCTGACTGAGCGACAGCAACATGTGGTACAGCTACTTATAGAATAAAATTGAGCCTTAAAAAAATTTCAAAAATACAATAAAGCACATTAATTTGATTAAATAAAAAAAAACAGTTTCATACAAACACAAAATATATATCAGAAAATCTTTATTTCGTATTTCAGAGAGAGACATCAAATAAAATTTTAAAAATTATCAAAAACAGATTAAAAAAAACGTATTTAAGAACAATATCATCGATTAATTTCGCCAAATTAAGACATCACGAAGTGCAAAAAACTATGTTGGCGAGGACCTTTCATTTGCAGTGCATGATCAGCGAAAAAGAAAAAAAAACACGTCAGTACTAAAAATTTGAAAAAAAAAAAACAAAAATTATACATTTAGTTAAAAAGAATTTCTGGAGAAAGATAAAATAGGCGCTTCTGATAATCATAAAATTAATTTCATTCTATCTAAAGCAGGTAACGAAAACAGAAATATAATACTAACGTTAATTGCAGTAAAAACTGAACTATCCTTACTAGTGCGAAGTTTTGATTTGTAAAAATAATTATAATGAATAATATTACAAAAGTAATAAATAAATTCTGCGTGAAATTACTGAAAAAGTAAGTTGTAATTTGTAAGCAAAATCATAAACATCCCTCGATAATACTATCCGAGTATTGCCAAAGCTACAAAACAAAATTTTAGTTGTTAAAAGAATAATCATTAAAAAATGATTTATTTGAAAAATAATCCTAATTAAGTATCAAAGAACAAAAAAATGGATAAGTATTTCAATCGCTAATCATAATTATAAAAAAATATTTAATAATTCCGAAAAAACTGTGCGTAAAGTATAAATTTCCCCATTCAGAGATAAACGAGACATCATATGACGTCATAACACCGAAAAATCACTTAAAACTTAAATTTCAAAAAATTTAGTGTGAATTACGAAATAATAAGTACATAAGAACCCGTCCGAATTGAAGTGCCACGTTATTTCAAATTTTCAGAGGAAATACTCCAGTAGTTTCGGAGATCAGTGGCTTTGAACAAACGCACATTACATTTTTATTTATATAGATAAATAAAAATTTGTTTTGAAGTATTTACATGCTTGTGAAAGTTTACATCTCTCCAAAATCCTTTTTGTGTGAAGAGGTTTCTTTTGTGAAGACAAAAGTAGTGGGAATAAAGCTTGGTTTAAGCTGGTGTCGGTATTGAAAATATTCTTCAAAGTAATTGTATACATAAAGAACAGCGAGATGGTTTGTAATCCTTACGTTTCAACGTGCTTTCAAAACACTCGTATTTTGCACCGGTATATGAAAAAATGTGATTTTTTCCCTCAATCATCCTTTCTTGTATTGATCGAGCAACCATTTCAGTAAAATAAGACATTTTAAAAAGTATAGTGTAAGACTGCGATAGCAAAATAGTCGTAGCAATAGTAGTAAACAAACGACAGCGTAATCTCACTACACAGTTTTCACGTGATCGTGACGTCACATGAATTTAGTTAAATATACGTAGAATTCATTAGTGGAATTCCTATTTCCATGTGCAAACTTCATCTTCTATCTTGGGCTTTGAGTTAAACATTGCTTTGGTTTTGCCTTAGCCCAATATTCCATTAAAATATTAAAAAGAGTATATATAAAATAGTAGAAGTGTATTTAAAAGTTAAAGTAAATTATAGAAAATTCAAAAAATTGTTCTTTGAAATAAAAATAATATGAAAGGAAAAAAATAATAAATTAATTGAAGCGCTGGAATTTTAAAAAGCTTTTTCTGTCTCCAACACTGTGCGCCTCGGGAATTCGAAACGCTTGCGTGAGGGATTAGTCTGGTGGAAAGGAGAATTCTGCTAATCTTTCACTCACTAAGAAAGTATATACTCCACAATTACCCCCCCCCCACACACACACACACAAACTATCAGTTCCCAAAATAGATTCCAATCGTACCTGTGTGCAAATATACAGCTACCCTATTCATATGTTCCCTCTTCGTCAGCTGATCTCAAGGTCACTTGACCATTTCCTCTTCGAAACAAATAGTCAACACTTCCTTCTTTCATTCCAACGAAGAGGATCACCCCCCCCCCCGTCTAACAATGACGTGGTCTCATGATGTAGCCTAGGGTTACTTTAATTCTTTTACCTCCCCCCCTTTTCATGTAAAAAAAGCGGAATTAGTGTTTCTGAAGTGATTAAAGTCATTATTCATGTAGCGAAATATTCTTTTTCGTTAAATAAAGTATTATTAATGTTTTAAGCAGTTTATGCCCACTTTTCTTCTAAAGTAATGTTTTAAAAAGTTTGTACGTATATGGCATGCATCTGCAGTCATTATAATAAAGCTTGCTAAACATGGCGTCCAAAAGTTCTGGAAGCGAAAAAAAAATATTTTTAGTGATTTTAAAACTTTTTAGACTATTTCTGACATTTTTACACTTTATGATGGATTTATATGAGTAATTTACGTTCTGAACAAAAGTTTTTCACCTAAATAATGTGATTTCATCGTGCTAAAGTATTATTACTTTTTCAATACATTTGGAAGTTCACCTTAAAGCTAAAATACGACTCTTTCTGGAAAAAAAAATATAACCGATATGGAAAATCAAAAAAAAATTATCATTGCTATTATTATTGAAATACTGTACATATTAACTGTAAGAAGTAAAAGAAGACTTAATTCACTTTTCACCCCTGAATTATTATTGAAATACTGTACATTAACTGTAAGAAGTAAAAGAAGACTTAATTCACTTTTCACCCCTGATAAAGCAAGGGAAGAACCTGCTGAAATAATATATATTAATCATGATAGTGAAAGTTAATTTGAGAAAAGCGATTAACATGAAACGAAAGGAAACTTTTCAAATGCTTCCTAAAGAATTTCATCAACTAAAATACGAAGCCATAAGTGTACCACAAGATACATTTCAACCTGTCAAAAAGACACAAGCAAGAAAAAGTTCCACATGCTATTTGTCGATCACCAAAAAGGACAGTAAACTTAAAATAACTTAAACACAATATGACAGTTTTGCCTGCAAATAACATTCACGTAATTTTCGTGAAAAGTGTCTGTGATTTGTGTCCTTTATTAAGGGCAAGCACATTTGAATCATTTAAGTTCAGTCTTATTGGATGTTTTCTCAAATTGTCAAAAAAAAAAATTTGAAAAATCCTTGAAAGGAGGTAAGTATATTTTCTCTTAGTTAAATTATTTACTGGAATTACGATTTTTTTCGTTTACACTAAAAATAATTATAAAAAAAGAATTGGAGTGACTGAGTCACCCTGCATGACCATTAACGTTAGTATCCAGTGAGCGCCTGCTCCCGGGTAAAGACATTTTGAAGTCTTCTCGCTTTAAATATTAAAAATAATACAATTATTCTTCATCGGAATTTTATATTCTTTTTCATTATTTAACATTAATTCTAAACGCTTATTCTGTGAGGCTTAAAATTACATTTCATTTAAAACTATTTACAATATGACTATTCATTTAAAAAAAAATCATTTTACATTTTTGTATACATTATCGTTCACTTGGCTATTTTCCCCTTGCCATTCAGTTATTATATCTTGAATAATGTTTTATTTTTTTAGAAATGAACTCGTGCAAAGAGCGGATACTTCCACCAGTATATTTTTAATGTATCAATACTACATAAGGTATTTTTCTAAATACTAAATTAAGAACAAGTTTAACAATTATTAGTGACTTACATGGTCTCTTCTTGCAGAGCAAAATTTTTCAAAGGAAAATAGAAATTTATATTAGAAATTGACACTTGAGTTATTTTTTATATTTAGCTGAGATCTATAATGTGTCTCCAAAGCAGTCACAACAGAGAATGGGTTTCAAAAAAATAGGATGTTGAAAATGGGGTAATATAGTGTACGAAATGCTTTTGTTTTCACTGTAGAAAATTCATCATCCACCTCTGCTCTAAAGTCAAAGAGCGATTTATTACAAAAATGACTTTTAATTTCGCCACTGGATGTAAAACCTATCTTCTTCAGCAGTTGAGAGTGTTGTGTTCTTTCTAGAAATCTACCTGATTTCTTAAGCTTCAAAATTCAGCTTGCAAAGTATCTAACGTGTTTTACATAAAATTAATACTCCAAGATAGTCAATCGGCAACTTTATTCTCTTTACTCAACTAAAAAGATTACCAGATTACAAAAGATAATATTACACATTGCCAAATTAAAAAAGATACAAAATTAATCGTTTGCTATTAAACCAATAACAAACAAATACTATTCATAAAATAATTTTAGATTTACCGCACTCTCCCATCTTTGATTATAAGATAATCAAATTGTAAGTAAGGTAAATATACATTAGCTTAAAGGATGCAAAATAGTTTGAAATGTTCAAGTCCTTAAAAATCTTGAAGGTACTTTTACAGTTCCGCCACTTCTGGTTGTAAGAGGTTTTCTTTCGGTGGTTGCAATAAAATGCGCAAGTATTCATGGCGGAATCTGCTTCTTAAGTGTTGTCTGAGACTTTGTTGATATTTCAGACGCCTTTTAACATTATTTGTATCGAGTTTATTCAGATCCGGCACTCCCACCGTCGGGATGTCTTGTATAAACATTCTTGGAGTGAGAGGAATGAGATTATCGGGATCTTTTAATGAAATTGCTTCGCCTGTAAATTCCCATCCTCTAAGATCAAACTTGGCTTGTGCCATCGGATTGCTTAAATCTTCAATAAAACGATGCAGTTCCTCCTCTGAATTCATCTTAGTGACACAATTGTCAACATAAAATGAATTCTTTAACTTCACAGCATGATAAGGAGTAGATAAATACTGATCTAAATGACGATGGATGACAACACTCAATAAAAAGGGGTGCAATTTAGTCCAAAAACTACATTGGCATGTTGATAAACTCTAGTAGAATCTCGGTTTCTATTATTCCACCACAGAAATTTTAAGTATTTTCGATCTTTCCTAGCAACAGATATATGAAAAAATGCCTTTTTGATGTCTGATACAACGCCAAATGTTTTCTCCCGAAATTTCATAAGCACTGAAGGTTAAAACCTAGTATATTTGGACCCTTCATCAAACAGCCCTTCAACGAGAGATTATCTCTTGACTTGCAGGAAACGTCGAACACTGGCCGTATTTTGGTAGTAGATTCATTTTTAAATACTCCTCGATGAGGTAGGTAGTGGCCAGGACCCTCACCAGAATCTTCTATAAAAATCTGTTCTTCCACTCTTTGAAGACATCATTATAACATTCAAATTTATTGCTTTTTAATAACTTCATGCTAGTAGAAACTAGTCTTTTCTCGGCAATATCTCTATTTGTGGGTCGTTCAACTAGACTGCGCATCCAAGGAAGTTTGACCTTATATCTTCCACCTCCTTCGATTGTTACATTCCTGGAAAAATAATCAAGGGCTGTCTGGACAGGAGTTTCAACTTCACGAAACTTTTTACTCTGCTTCCGAGTTTCTGTGGAATCGAAGTATATTTTGCCAACAAAATACTTTCTTCCCCTTCAACTTCTGTTCGGAGAAACAACAGTAGTTGCGACAATTTATCGCCATAAGAATTTGAATCATTTACTTTATTTATCATTGAATTTCGCAGCCAAACTTTTAACAAATTTTCAGGAATGCATGACTCCACTAGTGGGAAAAGTATAGCAGCATATTTATGAGTAGTTACGCCAATTAACTCCAATGACCTTAAATATGACTCCAATTTACCAAAAAGTTGCATTATATTCAATTTCGAATTTACATTTACAGCATTTTTTACTACTAAGGAAAGTAATTATCTGACATAATATTCAACGAGAAGTTCTTCACGGCCAAATCTAGTGTTCAGACTCTCCACAACTTTGGCATAATTTTTTGCAGTCGACGGATAACTATCGACGATTTCACGTGCTGTACTGCATATGATTGTACTCTGTATGAGATATTGAAATTGAACTTCATCACTAATTGTATCGTCCTCGTAAATTCTGCTAAATTGGCTCCAAACACTGAGCCAAATTTAATTAATTCTATTTTTGGAAGTTTTATAATTTGGCTTTCTCTTTAATAACTGATAGCTGCAATTTGGAAATAGGAGAAAGTTTTTCGAAATATGCCTTTACTCGAAACCGTGCAACATCCAATTTTTCACGATATTGTTCTATTTTTTCATATTCTTCAGATTTAGCATCTAATAATACGTTACATATGCTCTCATCATATTCAGCCAAATCTGTAGCAATTCTTTCTAAGGAACAAAGTTTTATTTCAATGTCCACCCGATTTAAGGGGTCTCAGGCGTGTTAACCCTTTTTTTCTTCGAATTTTCGAAAAAAATATATGTTGTTCTTCATTTTTTTTGAACATTTTTATACTAATCATGTGACAATACTCTAAAAACTTCGAAAGTTATTCAAAACATTGCAAACAGCAATTTAGTCATAACAGCATTTAAATGGACACATGCCACGCCCACTTTTTCTTGATTTATGCATACGTTTCATTTTTCTGTTTTTAATAAGCTTCATGAAATATTTTAAGCTCTTGAGTTGATCAGAAGGAAGCCTGCAACTCAACACATTCATTCTGCTGTGTTTTGATTCTGTTGTGTTTACTTTAGCACACGTTTTTTTAAAACACTTATCTAAATCGAAGATATTTGTTGTTTTATACAAATAGCAATAGTCGTAGCAATTGTAGTAAACAAATGACAGCACAATCACGTGATCTAGTTTTCACGTGATCGTGACGTCACATGAATTTAGTCCACTACACAGAGAGTCTGCAATTAAACCGATGGATTTCTGCTACATTAGTTAAAAAGAGTAATAGTGGAAAGAGAGAATTTTTAACACTTAAAGATTTATCAGGTTTTTTTACTACACATAATATCATAATGAGATAAAAAACAGAAATTACCCTTCAGTTTAGATTTTAAGTCACACTGCCTACTGATATGATCTGATTTAGTTAAACATGAATAGCAGGCTCCCTTTTTAGACAATATGTTTAACTTTTCATCTAAAGAGAGATATTTTCTTTGCTGGAAAACATTTATGGCTGGGATGGGATTTATCACAAAAAAATACAAACGCTTTATTATCAGGGGATTTTAAGCTTACCAGGGCTGCGGCAGTCGTCTGATCTCTATTAATCTCGTTTAGAGGGTCAGTAACATGTTTTTTTTACGGGTAAACTTGATTCGCTGCAAATTTAGTTCTTGATTACAGAATTGCCACAAACTTATGCAGAAAAGTAGCACGAAGAGGGAGAAGGGAGTAGCAAAAAGTACCGAATGGGTTTTTTTCTCACTTGCAATTCATAATTTTAATTTTGGAAATTTTGTTAAACTATTTTAAAAAATACGTTAAAATGCTTTAATTATTTAAAATACATTCAAATTCTTCCTGCTCAATATCGTGATCTGCTGTGTTTTCTTTACAAATTCTTGAAATTTATTGAAGCATTTGTGGCGGTGAAATAAAACCAAAGCAGCAAGTCCCTCGTTCTTCCAAAGTGATTTTGATTCTGAGAATTGAAACCAGCGATTCGAAGCACATTTGATTCCTTAGTTTTGTCTTTGTGGACTTCGCTCTCGAAAATACCCTTTTCGCTTCCGCAGTGGCATTACTTATGAGTAGTCTGTAAAGCTATGATGCTAAATCGCTTGAAAGAAAAGTTCCAACTTCATCTTTTACATTTAAAATGTGACATCAAAATAATGCTCCATCATTTAAAAACTCAGATTCTGAAAGAAAAACATCTTTCAACTGTATGTTAAAAATTTGTCTCCACTGACTCTCCAGAGCCCTTGCTTAGTCTGCAAATTCTAATAACAGATCGCAAAACAAAGGACGATTTGGATTTTTTTTTAAAAAAATCAGGGGGAAAATTATTAATCTTTTTCAAAGTTACATTATTTTAAGAGATTCAGTTTAAAAGTTGCTCACGTGAAGTCTTGTAAAAATTATGACTTTTTTGATAGATTTCTTTTATAGATTCTGGAGAAGTTATTTCACTTTTGCTTGTCAGTTAATTCAAAAAGGCATATCTAATACCAATTTCCTACAGTGTTCCGTGTCGTTTCGGAGTTTCTCCGTGTTTTCTCATTGGCGACTAAAGTCACTAAATTTGGGGGGGGGGGGGGAGAGGGTCCCCAAATAACTTATTTTTTTGAACTTGTTCCAATACTTTTATGTGTAGTTGAAAGTAGCAAAAGGTAGTGGGATCATCAAGTGAAATAGAGTAAAATTCGCGAAGTAGCAATAGGATAAAAAAGTAGCGGAAAAGTTCCAAAAGTAGAAAAATTCACGAAAAATCGCACGATCTGGCAACACTGCTTGATAACGCAACCATCTCTTTACCCTGCACTTCTTGATGGAGAAAAGTCCCGAGATTCACAAAGGAGCGAGTGTTCTTTCTTGGTGTGTCTGGCACTTCAGAAATACATTCTTTTTCAACTTCTTATCGATGAGAGAGTAGTATTCTATGTATCTTTTACGGTAGCCTTCTGCCTCAGTGAAATCAGTCTCGAATTCTCTTCCATTATCTTCTAACGGTAGCAAAGCTCCAGATGCTGCTTCTTGCGCCTCTCCTAATCTTAAATATTTATCTTTCAATTGCACTTGTAGCAACGAAATCTTCTCTAAATCTACCACATCATTCTTGAGCTCACTTTCTATCTTATTTAAGGTAAATACAGTCCTTAGTATTCGTATCTGCACCTTTTGTGCTTTAAGATCCATATCTAATTCTATTTATCTAATTCTACAATATTTCCAATAACACGTCCTGTGACGGACGCCAGATGGAACAAACTCAGGTTCTGTAAAGAAATCTTTACGACGTTTATTGGAACAAAACCCCTTATTAACAGCACAGCGACACACACAAAAAGGCGAACAGTTTTAAAGAGAGAGAGATACATATGAACTCCCTAATTCTATACATGACATCATTTTGTGATGTAATCAGGACCAATCCGCGACCGGCGCACATGACATCACTTTAATCCTTACATCATAGTTATGATGCCACGTACGTGATCAGGGAAAGTTCAAGGATAAATAAATGGCGTTGCAACAGTAGAGAGTATATATATTCCACCTCTTACAAAAATATTGTCTTTTTCAAACACAAGAATGTTTTGAGCCAGGCAATTTCTCAATAGGAAAAAAATTAATGAAAACAGAAAAAAGCTCCTAAGGTTTTTAACTACGTGTAAAAACACAAATATTGCTCTTTAAAAACTAAAAACCTCGAAACATAACTGAACAGAAATGATTTTTGTAGCAAAAGTTAGAATTAATAGCCATTTCACTGAACGAACCGATTATTCTCACAAATATCTCTCTTTATATACAAAAAAGTTTTTCGTGATGCTGTAATAAATTTATTTCTACTTAAGGGGAAGGTAACAAAAGGGACTATATCTTTGCAACAGAATGGAGCAAACCCACAGTTTGGACAAATTTACATTTATAATAGGAAGGCTTTGCATGAACATGCAGAAATAGATAAAGGTTGTAAAGCTTGTCGGCTCCTGCTTCCCTCTGATCTCCCTTGTCTACCCTCAGACCCGGCTAGAGGTGTGGGAAGAACTGAATAATCAGTTGACATGATTCACTCTAATTATTTTATTGACACAAAATATCAAGCAAGCACAATAATAATCCAATTAAGAAATTTGATCAGTATGTAGAGCGCGAAGGTAAGACCCGTTAGCTTGGGGATAATATCACGGACCCTCAACTGATTCCACGAAAACTTATACAAGCTCAGTATAAACTCTACACGTCGCGCACTAATAAGCTAACTTCTATTTAAATAAGGATCATGATACCTGTACTTTTTTATGAAGTCAAGTCCTACAGTTGAGGCCTTGAATGCAATCCTTATCCGGATATAATCACCGTCGAGTGATCCTCTCTTAGAATTCTTCAATTGATAAACTCAGATTTGCACTTAATAAATTTACGATCCTCCACTCACCAACTAACTCTCGAAATTCGCGAATACCGAATTTATATATAATATACTTAATTTGCATAATCACGTTTCCTTCCTTCGGTGAAAGTTGGTTGGTAAAACTATTTTCCCAGAAGAGTCCCCAAGGAGTTAGTCAGAGACGCGTATAGATACGTCCCAAGGTGATGATGTGTTACAAATTTTACAGACAATTCTGAATATAAATCCGTACGAACTACATAATACAAGGAAGTTACAGTTTTACAATTTGAGCCGTGATACAGTTGCATAATTTGTACAACGTGGGGTGGTCCTCCATTACGTGGGCAGGAGAGGGTTAATTCCTTCCAGTTTTTAATTAATTAAACTATTAAGAATGGAAGAATGCTTTAAAATATATTTACTGAACTAAATAGAGCTCACACAACTAACCACGCTCTCTAAACTGTCAAATATTGAGATAGTCCACTATGAGAAACCTTCAAATATATTAAAAACTGATTCGTAATCCGACTCTCTTAACCTATCTACTATTCTTTGAAATAGTAATTCTGCTCCTTACAGAAATATGTTTCAAGAGCTTTCAGTCCACCTGTTGCTATGAGTCAAATGGATGAATCTCAACATCAAATGACAATGGACTAAATTCATGACTGAACGGCGTCAAGCGGGGAATCACGTTGCAACATTTGCACGTGTTATTCATTACCGAGTTACAACCTATACGTAAGTTGTTGTCATTCTTGTGCTTTAATTTTATCTTTTAAAATATTTGATATTATTGTATTTTATGCATTATTCTAGTGTATATATTTGTTAGGAAAAACTCTCAACAATTCCTTAAAAAGTTCTTGTTTTATTTTAATTTATTTATCTAATTAGGTATTCGTCTGCTTTAAATAGTGTTAGCCGGTATATTTATTTAGGTTGGATCGTAGCACCTGGTACACAGCTCATAGTTATATTAATTCTAAAAATTTAGTAGTTATTAATTATATATTTTTGTGCAAGAATGGCTTACAGTATATAGAATTAATACCACTTCTTTTAAAAAACTTCAAACTGTTTGACTATTGAATAACAATTGTATCATTTCCTTAAAAAGAACTCACACTATTATTATCAAATACAGTGTCAGTTAAGTGTAAATAATATTAAAAAATGTCTGTTTATAATTTTAATTAATAATTCAAAGTCAATAGAAAATATTTATTCTGAAGTAAAACAATTTGATGATAATTTGTGACAGGAATGTTTACTAAAATTAAATAAATTTTTCTTTGATTCTTACATTTTACAAAAATTATTGATTTCTAAATTATTAATAATTATTCTGTACTGTTAGAAATTAATGTCAATTTCTCTCTTTCTTTAAATTAAAATAAAAAATTCTTAAGGGGAATGATACCATTGCAAAAGGCAACAATTTTTAGAAATGATCAAATTTAATTTGTTGTTATCTTATTTTTTGAAGTATATATTCAACTTGTGTGGTGTGCAAAAACGTTTATTTCTTGAAGCCTGTGCATATAGAATATTAGTTAATGGGAAAGTTTCAGATATATGTAGAGAATTATATTTTGGTGAGAGTGTATTTTTTCCTTCATCTTCTTTCCCCCATTGTGTACATAAAATATTAGAGTTGATATGGTATTTATCCTGTGATGAAAATGAATTTTTTTAAATATTATATTTACATCAAGTTTGCCTACCTACGCTTAAAATTCAAATGAATATTTCATTTTACTGTGGAACAGTTATTTGATGAAAATGAATTTTATTTTTACAATGTATTGCATATGAATACTTTATATATATATTACAATATTATGAAGCATTTAAAGATATTTGACATGTCTCTAATAAAATAACATTCCCCATCTGTCTGATTTACTTAGTAATTATTCTTTAAAAATGTTTGGAATTTTTTTAGAAATAACTGTCGAAAGTAATAAAAAAAAATACTATTTTACTATGAAATTAAAGAAATGATTTATATTAATACTAGATGTTACCCGCCCGCTTCGCTGGGTATTTCATGATGTTTTATAAATTTTTACTGCTTATATATATGTATAAATTATTGATATCTAAGTCCTAGCATTAAGAATTCGATTGAATTGAAAAATATACTTATACCTGTAACTGTCACCTGTTGATAAAAAAAAGGGCAGAACTCATCTAATTTGTATTTTCTAAAAATCTCTCAAATTGAAGTATAGAATGATGCTTTCGTAACTCAAAACCAAGTGGATTCCCGCAAAACCAATTTTCGGTGGATCTCTACTCCGTAAATTGAACATGCAAGCCAAATTTCAAGTCTAAATCTAACAGAAAAAAGCAAAAGTTTTACTATAAATATCCCCGTAATCCCGTTGAGAGCCGTTTTCCAAAATTACCGCTCTTAGCGGATTTCAATTCAACAAAAGAAAAATGCAAACCAAATTTCATTATTATAGTCCTTGTAGCTCGAAAAAAGTAATTTTTTTTTGTCAGTAACGCCCTGCAACCCCCCAGAACTTGATTTGCTTAAAATTTATTCTTAGTGGATCCCTATTCAACAAAAGAAACATGCTTAACAAATTTCAAGTATATGGGTCTAACAATTAAAAACAGGAATTTTTTTCTGTAACTCCTCTTGACCCCTCGCAAACATCTTTAGGAGTCAATTTTCATTTTACTCTTTGTTAGAGGAACTCTATTTCATGAAAGGAACATGCCTACCAATTTTCAAGCAGGATGATCAAGTAGTTTAAAAATGGGAATATTTATCGATTACGCCTCTTAATCTCCCGAAATTAAACTTCGTAGTTGATATTCGCGAAACCCATTTTGTAGCGGTTCTCTACTTTACGAAAGGAATCTGCTTATCAAATTTCAAGACTGTACGTCTAACAGTTTAAAAATGGGGATAATTGTCTATAACGCCACTTGAGCCCCCGCAACGCCACTTCTGGGTCTGTTTTCACAAAACCCATTTTGTAGGGGAATTGCACTCTATGAAAGGAATCTGCTTAGCACAATTTGAAAACTGTGCGTCCAATTAATTAAAAATGCAAAAAAATTATCAATAACGTCCCTTGAACCCCCGCAACACCACCTAGGGGTCGATTTTCACAAAACACATTTTGCAGTGTATTTCTATCCTATGAGAGGAATCTGCTAACCTTATTTCAAGACTGTGAGTCTAATAGTTTAAAAAAAGAAATAATTATTTATATCTGCCCTTAACCCCCCGCAACACCCCTTGGGGGTCAATTTTCTCCAAACCCGTTTTGTAGTGGATATTTACTCCATGAAAGAAACATTCCTACCAATTTTCAAGCAGGTAGGTCAAATAGTTTAAAAACGAAAATATTTATCTCTTACGCCACTTATTCCCCTGCAACGCCACTTAGAGGTCTGTTTTCACAAAACCTTCTTATAGCTGATCTCTACTCTATGAAAGAAATCTCTTTATCAAATATAAAGACTGTGCGTCTAATAGTTTAAAAATGGAAATAATTATCTATAACGCCCCTTAAGTCCCCTCAACGCCACTTGAGGACAATTTTCACGAAACTCATTTTTAGCGTATCTCTACCCTATGAGAGGAATCTGCTTACTAAGTTTCAAGACTCTACGTCTAATAACTTAAAAATAGGAATTTATAACGCCCCTTAAACCCCCGCCCCGCAACACCCCTTGGGGGTCAATTCTCCCAAAACCCATTTTGTAGCGGATATTTACTCCAGGAAAGAAACTTACCTACCAATTTTCAAGCAGGTAGGTGAAGTAGTTTAAAAACGGATATATTTATCTATTACGCCCCTTAATCCCCCGCAACGCCACTTAGAAGTCTGTTTTCACAAAACCCGTTTTGTAACTGATCATTATTCTACGAAAGGAATCTATATATATCAAATTTAAAGACAGTGCGTCTAAAAATGGATATAATTATCTATAACGCCCCCTAAGCCCCTGCAACGCCACTTGGGGGTCGATTTTCAGCAAACTCATTTTGTAGCGGATCTCTACTCTCTGAAAGGAATCCGCTTACCCAATTTCAAGATTGTACATCAAGTAGTTTAAACATGGAAACAATTATTTATTAAAGCCCTTAACCCCCCGTAACGCCCCTTGCGTTTCGAATTTCGGAAAATCCTTTCTTAGCTGATGTCTACTCTATCAAAGGAACATGTCTACCAAATTTCAAGTCTGTAGGTTCAATAGTTCCAGAGATTTCGTGATTAGTCAGTCAGTCAGTCAGTCAGTCAGTCAGTCAGTGAGTGAGTCGCTTTTCTCCTTTATATATATAGATGAAGCACCTGGCAGCCAATTCAGTGTGTACCACACATAGGAAATCGGGGTGGCCAACTCAGAGAGTTATTTAGAGTCAGTGATTGTCGCAAAAATACACAAGTACCCTCCGAGTTCCTGTGTGTTGAACGTGCTGAATTGGCAAACAGGTGCTTTGTTTCATATAATGTCACCAATTGGTTGTGATAATACGTTAAATATATACCAAGATTTATGTTTTTTCACTTGTGTACAACATACCTGCATACAGGATTTTTTGTACCCAAGCTGTATTAATTTTTGGTACTTACATAATATTGCAACCATATTGGTGAAATTATATGTAATACAACACATGGTAGTCAATCTGGCACATACGACACATGCAAAATCAGGGTCACCAACTTGGCACGTTATCTTGAACATTGGCATTGTTGTGGTAATATGTATCGTAAAATCTGGTGTATGGTGCACACTTTTAACACAAAAAATAAGATTGAATTTTATGCGTGCACGTTATATACAAGGTATAAAAAAAGAGCTTTAAAAAATGTGAGCAGAGGAAAAAAAATTAGATTTCTACATAGATCAAAATAATGTTCATTTAAAAGAAATGGCATTCCTTATGAACTTAAAGGGTTGCACTTCTAGATGTATACTATTTTTTACTAAAGCTTAGAATAAATGACTTTCAAACTTTAAGAGCATGACTCGCATACATCTCAGGTTTCTTCATGAAAATGGGGGTGCACATTATACAGCAAATAAACATAAAAATTAAAAATTGCTACTTGAAAGTATAAGTGCACGTAATACGATGGTATGCATGATATGCCAGATTTTATGGTAAAAACATAATTTTTCTCTACCTTTCTTTAATGAGTAAAAGCATAAAATATATTTATATTGGGTTAAATATAAAGAATCTGATATATATACTTCATTTATTTTCATCCAAATAAACAACACTATAGTCACAATAAAGGAACTATAAAATAAATGTATTGAAATAATTTCTTTATGAGAACTTTTAAGACATTTTCCATAAGTTTACCAATAATCTAAAAAAGTTCTTTAAAATATACAAGAAATTAGTCTCTTAAAAAGATTACTAATTGAAAACAAAAATTTATTTTATAGGCTTGCCTTTTTCAAGACATGCAAGCTATTTTAAAGTTCAATGTGAAAATAAAACTATTCCAATATAGCAAAGGAATACTTAAATTATTATTTGCCTATAAGCAAGTGCCCAAAAAATCAACAATATGACTTATTATGAATCAAGTAAATTTCATAAAGATATGTGACTACAAAAATTCGCAGTTTTGGTGAAAATTTTCAAAAATTACTTTTGTATTTTTATTTTAAAGACTATACATTTAAAATTCCAAAAACACTCTATTTTTGTTTCTATGATATCTAGAAGCAAAGTTATAGCATAATTAGTAAACTGGAATTGGAGTTAACAAAACCAGATGCTGATCCCTACACAAAATATTTTTAAGATATTGAATTTAAATTTTCAGAACATGTTTTATTTAGTTCTATCTGTGTTATGAATCAAAATCTAATCTCAGTGAACCCAAAAAGTGTTCGTACACTTGCAATTTCAAAAAGATTTATTGTTTCCGACTAATAAAAATTAATATTTTGGAATTGTAATTTTTTTATATCTGTAACTTGTTCTTGGTGGAATTACATAATTATTTTTTTAAAATTGTATAACTATTATTTTTAAAAATTCATAATCAAAAAGCTCCTGAAAAATTACGCCACTAAAGTCTTAGTAAACTTAACAAAAATCTCAACATAGCTTTAAATATTGTATTTCTTTCTTATTTAGAACTTAGTAGGATATCTTTTAGTGTCCACAACAACTTTTGGACATCTTGATATAGATTTAATGAGTTTTTGTAATTTCTGCATTGATTTTCCTCCATGCTTCTGTGATTATTGTTTTTACTTCCCATTATGTGTTTATATGTCATGTTTTCTTTTTATTTTAAATCTAGTTCTCCCCAAATATGCTCTGCTGGGCTAAATAAATTGATTGAGGAGGTGTTTTCAAACTTTTGGGTACAGTTATAGAGACACCAGCAGTGTACATTGAGAGCAGTTCGCTTGGCGTCATTATCCTGTTAAAAAATGAAGTCGTCTGAAATATCCAAATTTTGAGAGGATAATTTAAAATTTCTCTTTAAAATATTTAAATAGAGCTCATGATTCTCAATACCATCAAAAAAATACCAAATTACCTAATTCCTGAAGCCTATTTACACCCCCCTCCCCGCAAGAACACCTCTGTGTTGAAGCATGGAGGTGGAGGAGCTCTTGTTCCACATAAATTCACTGGATTAAATGCCTCATTTTTTCCTTTATTATGCCCATCAGAACCAAAAATGTTGAATTTTCTGTCATCCCAATCACTTTCCTGTCAATTTTGAATTTTCTGAAACTTAAGTCACAAGAATCTAGTTGGATGAATGAACCATGGAAGTGGAAGTGTTTTGCGTGGGGGGCGTAAATCAGCCACAGAATTAGGTAATTTTTGATGGTATTGAGAATCATGAGCTCTAGTCAAATATTTTAAAGAGAAATTTTAAATTGTCTGTCCAAAATTTGATATTGAACACGACTTCATATTTTAACAGGATAATGAAGCCAAGCGTACTGCTCTCAATGTACACCCTGGTGTCTTTATAACTGCCCCAAAATTTTGTGAAAACACCTCCTCAATCAATTTATTTAGCCCAGCAGAGCATATTTGGGGAGAACTAGATTTAAATAAAAAACATGACATATAACACATAATGGGAAGTAAAATAATAATCACAGAAGCATGGAGGTAAATCGATGCAGAATTACAAAAACTCATTAAATCTATACAAGACGTTTAAAAGTTGTTGTGGACACTAAAAGATATCCTACTAAGTTCTAAATTAAGAAAGAAATACAATATTTTAAAGCTATGTTGAGTTTTTTGTTAAGTTTCGAAGATTTTGTGGCGTAATTTTTTAGTAGTTTTTGATTATTTATTTTTAAAAATAATAGTTATACTATTTTTAAAAAAATAATTATGTCATTCCATTAAGAACAAGTTGCAGATATCATAAAAAAATTACAATTTCTATACATTAATTTTTATTAGTCGAAATCATTAAATTTTATAGGAAACTGCAAGTGTACGAACACTTTTGGGGTTCACTGTATTTATGTACTTCATTGCATTTAAATGTAAAAATATCATTAATTTTTTAAAAAATCGAGTTTTTGCATAAAATTGGCTATATTTAAAAAACTTTTAAAAGTAATACATATCTTTTAATTCCTAATATATAAAGATGTTCCATTATTTATGTACTGTATAAATATTATTTGAATACATTCATTAGAATTTTGTGTAAAAGATCCTAATTGCAATTTTCATGAAAATTTTACTAAACTCGACAATTTTTATAATCTATAAAACTCTCCAGAAAACAGCAAAAGGGTTGAAAATTAGTTAAACATGAAGCTAAAGAGTTTGAGCTATAAATATGGTGAGTTAAGAAATGTACAACTAGTAGAACATTTTTCATATTGTATTTAAATCTTTAAAAAGCATTGTCTGAGAAACTATGTTTTTTGGCTTCACGTAAAGTTCACAAATGGATTTCTTTTT
>BMAO01032991.1:0-48608 GCA_019973975.1 Trichonephila clavata
TCCGGCAGGGGTGCACTCTTTTTTCTCGAAGCCCCTGCAGGAACAGGAAAAAACGTTTTTGCTAAACTTATTATTAAGGACCATCAGAAAAACCTAGAAAATAGCAGTTGATATGGATTCTTCTGGTATAGCCGCGATTTTACTGACCAACGGTCGTACTGCACATTCCGTTTTAAAATTATCGCTTAATCTTGCATTTGTAGATTCCCTCATCTGAAATTTCAGAAAAAATAGCTCTCAAGGCAGGATGCTTCCACAATGTAATCTTTTAGTGTGGAATGAAAGTACGATGTCTCACAAGAAAGCTATAGAAGCGTTAAATCGGACTCTTCAGGATTTACGAGATAGTACAGATATTTTAGGAGGAATGGTAGCTTTACTATATATTGGCTGGTGAATACAAGCTTATGGGGAAAATTTGAAAAATTCAGTCTGAAAACGAATATGACAGTGCATCTTCATAATGACATAGATTCGGAACATTATGCAGAGACGCAATTAAAAATCGGTTATGGAAGTTTGGATGCAAATGTGCTGGAGGTTTTATTTTGCTTTCAGAGAATTTTGTAATGTAGAAGAAAATAATGTAAATCTCATTCCTCAAATTTACCCGGGCTTGCAACAAAATTTAATTTGGGATCAGTGGTTGCGCAGAAGATCAATATTGGCGCATAACATAGACAATGTCCATAAAATCAGCATTGAATATTTAAATGACGTGCGGGGGAGGGGGATAATTGAAGAAATATTTATCAATGAATACAATCATGGATAAAGAACAAAGAATTTCATATCCCACAGAGTTCTTAAATTCACTTGAACTTTCGTGTGTACCCTCACACAAACTTCAAATAAAACTAAATGTACCAGTTATGCAAAATCTCGATGCTCCTCGACTATGTAAAGGAACGAGGCCTCGGATCACAAATCTGATGCAGAATATACTTGGTGCCAATATTTGAACATATGTCATGAAAAGGGATACTATTATCATACCTCGAATTCCAAGTATTCCCACTGACCTACCATTTCAATTCTAAAAAGTTCAATTTCCAGTTTTACTGTTGCTGTTAACAAAGCTAACATTTCAGGTAGCAGGGGTGCATTTTGAAAAGCAATGTTTTCCCCATGGCCAACTATATGTAGCCTAATAGGTGTGTCCAATGCCCAAATCTTCACATATTTTCAACTGACGGAAGAACATGTAATATCAGTAATGTGTACAGTAGCATCTTAGAATAATATTCTGTTTTGAGTTCTTTGAAAGAGGAATTATATATTAAACGTAGATACTTTCGATTTTTAAAAATATTAATAGTTTTAGTTATTGAATATTTGTTGTTAATTATTATAATAAATCACGTTTTCAGTTTTTTTAACGAAGCTCAATTTTATAATTTTTAAATTTTATTGGTTCCAGTCAAGCAATAAAAAAATTACCATATTATTTTATTTACTTTCTAATGATAATGATTTTGACTTTGACAGTTATTTAAAGACATCAACGCGAGCAGAGCCGCGGGTAAAAGCTAATGATAAATATGAGTAGTAATATGGATGATATACGATTAGTCCTTAAAATTCTGCAAAGAAAGTATCGAAAAGTCAGATTTCTATAAAGATGTATTCTTTTGAATTGATGGGATGGAAAGGAATATAATTTAGCTAAAAATTAATGAAATTCAACAACTTGAGCTTATTTTATCTAACATCTATACGAAACCAGCCTGAAAGCACACGACAGCAAATCTTGGCAAAATTCATCCACTGAAGTGAAGCGTTTACTTTGCATTTTAATCATGAAATCACAAGTAAATGAGACACATATTACCCTAAAAATGATTAAAATGAATATTTTTATTATTTATTTTACTGGGTATTTTTTTCAAACATAAGCACAGAATTTTGTAGTTCTAGCTACATTATTTAGCCAGTTATTTAACTACATGTCGTAGCGAAAATTGTGATGTATTTTTATGCAGACATTGACATTCAAAAGTTTTATACTATTTTTTTCTCGTCTTTTATTTTTCACGATATGGACTCAAAACAAAAGGTTTTTTTTTTGTTTCTTTTTTTCTCGAAGAAACAAAGGAATTCTTCGTTTCCAAATTTTCTGTGGCAACGACGAGACCCGGTCTTTCACAGCGCCCTTTAGTTCTTTATCCAAGTTGAAACACTTGCCTTTTGGATGTTTTTTTTTCAGGAGATCAAGCACATGAAAATCACAGGGTGACATATACGGGCTACGGGCTTTAGGGCGGCTTGTCAAGCTGCTCTTACTAGAAATTGGCCAGTTCCGCGTGTGTGACCCCTGGAGACGTGTGAACGCGAATTCTCATAGAGCAGAACCACACTTTATGTGGCGATGAATAACGGTCAGTTTAACACCTTCCGCTGTTAGAAATCGGATGCCTCGTTGATCCTCAATGGTCGAATTTTACAATGTGAAAGCCATCTTGTCCTCATATATACTGCCTCGTCAGTTAAACTGTGCTCCTTTTAAGACCCTTTGCTCACTCCTGCGCATGCTCCGGTCTACACCAGAGACTCCTTTCGCATTCCTACATGTCTCGTTACATTCTCTTATTGCGGCATAGGCAAATATGGTAATGGTTACGTTGTTGCGATGTTTCCTAACTTTTCATTTGAGCACCCTTTATTGAGTATTTTATAGTAGTGATATATTTTAGCCAAATTTCCTTTATTTTTAATTGTTCTTTGTGTTTTTTAAGTGCTTCAGATAAGTCTTAGTATCTATTAAAGTATCCGACAACTTGCGGCCACTTTTTTTTAAAAAGGGAAATAGGGGGATTTTTTTTTGTGGTTTTTAGATTTTTTTAGTACATTTTAAGAAAAATATCTTAAAATATAGAAGATAAAAAGAAATTATAAGTAAAATGTGTGCGAAAAAATGGGTAAAAAGTGACAAAAAATAGCATAAACGCGGCTCATTCTGTATCAAAAGATAATGAACAAATTTTCATTTCTTTAATTCTGATATATTGCTATGTTATTCATTTTTGAAATGAACTTTAGGATAAGAGATATTTTAATTTTTACAAAAACTAGAGCACTTTTTCTTAGTAATTATATGAAATAGCTTAAAATAACAATGGCTATTTTAACACGAGGGACTGTAAATTTTGTAATAAAACCGTGATTGATAAATCTGACGGTTAAAACACTTCTACAGAACATACACAAAAAATTTTAGTTTATTATTTTCAAAGCTTTTTGAGTAATCGCTGTCCCCGTTTAACCTTTCTTTAAAAAAAAAACACTTTTCGAGTATAACGCGTTTTAAAGTATGATATATCGTGCTTAAAGTAATGACATCTGCCTTTGCTAAATCCCGTGTAGTGTTTATTCTAAATAACGGAATATAATAAACTTGGTATTTTTATAAAGTCATAAAATAAAGTCATAAAAAATGTGTCAATTTTTGGCAGAAGTCACAACTTTAGGGTAGTCGGATACTTTAAGGAATTATTCAATAAGAAATAGAGAGCCTTCTATGTTTAGATCAATATTTAAGGCGATATGGTATCCTAAAAATCATTAAACTGTCGTAAAAAGTTTATTAGCTTATTTGATACCTCAAATCTTTATAAACATGCCAGCAAAGCTTTAACTGCATTATTTACTAAGTTATGGAGCAATATTTGATGCTGGACAGCAACTACCACGACCACATTTCAGATTAATTAATTTTCTACCGCGTATATGAGAATGACGTTATACATGCAGTAACAAATCATTTCAAGAAAGAATTGTGCAATTCATGCAAAAAATCTAGTTTGCGAATTGTTTATTGAAGAACAAATGGATTTAGTCTAACTTTAAAAGTTGTGCGTGCTTTTTATGATATTATTATGAATGAAATTAAAACTTCACAATGGATTCTCTCGAAGCACAAATATTAAATTTCATTTTGTTAACTCACATAATTAAAAATATAATTCGCAACAATAGAAAAACTCTTCCATTTTTATATATTTGTTTTTGCTGATATATATACACTGCTGGACACCGTAAATGCAACACAAAGAAAGACAAGATATAGCACAACAAAATTTATTTTGTAGATAACATGTTGACCAAGTATCAAATGATTAAATTTTTAGACTTTTGTGAAGTGTAGTTCCTGCCAGAATCAGTAGATCACCGCTGCCACACGCCTCGACATTGATTCAAAGATACTTTGGATGTGTTCTCGGGGTACAGCAGACCAAGCAGCTTCCACACGTTGCCAAAGTTGATCTGGTGTGGCAGCTGGGGGTGTAATCTGGGTTAATCGTTGAGCAACCATGGACCACGTGTTTTCTATCGGCGAAAGATCCGGAGAGCGTGCCGGCCAGGGAAGGAATTCAATCTGGTGATTGACGAACCTTTGGATGATGCGCGCCACATGTGGTTGCGCATTATCCTGCTGAAATATAGATGTGGCCAAGCCCTGAAGGTAAGGAAGGACAACTGGCTCCAACACCTCGGAGATGTAGCGCTGGCTGTTTCTAGTACCGGCAATGCGTACTAGAGGAGTGCGAGAGTGATATCCAATACCGCCCCATACCATAATACCCGGTGCAGGACCAGTGTGGCGGTGCATAACGCAGCTGTTCAGCATCCTCTCTCCACGGTGTCTCCAGACTCGAATCCGACCAGCGTGGTGTTGCAGACAGATGCGTGACTCGTCAGTAAAGACAACTTCATTCCATTCTGCCGCCCACATCCTTCTTTCATCGCACCATTCGTCTGTATTTCTGCGTCAAGGGTAGAGCAAGCAATAGACGTCTTGCGGACAGACCTCTCTGCTGTAAACGGCGTCGGATGGTACGCGCAGGCACTAAATGATGCGTTGCAGACTCAAGGTGCTGTGCTACGGTTCGTGATGTGACTGAGCGATCCGTCACTGTCATGCGCACAATTTGCCTGATGTGGATGCACTGAGGTGGATGAGATCGACCACGTCGGTCCGTCGTACCCTACTGCATCCAACGGTCACATATCCGCATTACAGTTTTTTGGTTTCGTCCAACACGACTACCAATTTCCCTGAAAGATAATCCACATTCTCAGTAGGCCACTATCCTTCCTCTGTCGAACTCGGATACTTGATCAAAAGCTGATTGCTGTTTTCTACGAGTCATAACTGATCGTTTTTTGAAAAAACCATAAGAAAAACACAATTGCCGAAATCTCCAAGCCTTAAATAGCGCTTTGAGGTGGCGCCACAGGCGTGCGTGATGCGTGTCTGCGCTGAAATTCTAACCATTTGCATATCTCACCTCCGCTACTGCATGTTGTAAATGTCATGTTATTTGCGTGCTCCCTTCAGGGTGCTGCATTTACGGTGGCCAGCAGTGTATATCCCATGTGTGTGAAATTCAACACTTTTATTATTAAAATATTTTGAGATATTTCTTTAAACAAATGCACATATGCAGTTCTTAGATTTTGATATATTTTACCTATAAATTGCTATTTGATTTTGCTTTCAATCTTGTACAATATTTAACATGCGAAGGCTTTTAAAATTATGGAAATAAAAAAATAAAGGCATAAACATCTTTTCTACATGTTGTGCATTAGCTCTGAGCAAGGAATTAGCTCTGAAGTGTGTGTATTTTTTTTTTATAATTATTACTTACTCATATTTCTCCATGTTGAATTTTTGTACATATACTGTTATTCAAAACCCTGAGGTATTTTTGATAGTTGAAGTATGGGTTTGAAATTTTTTATACATGTTCCGAAATGTATATTTTGTAAAACTGTGCCTGGAATTAGCTCTATTATGTTTCATACTTTTTCTAAAAAATTTCAAAATCAAAATTAATGTTTTTTTGAGAATTTTTGGAAATTTAACTATAAAAAAATTAATAAAAAATTAAGGAGCAGCAGCTGAAAAAAGCCCATGCACAATTTTATGTAGTATATTATAAGGTACTAGGAGAAAATGTTTGAAAGAAAAGAGACATATTTAAAAAAAAACCTTAGGTATTTAGAAAATGCTTAAAAAAGTTCAAAAAATTTAAATTTTCCAAACATTTTGCAACAAATTAAAATTTTTTTGCATGGAATTATTATTAAATATTAAACTTTATAAAATACAATTAAAACCAAATTTGAAATATTAAAAATAAAAAAAAATTGTGAAGATGGTACGTTATCGCCTTAAAGTAAGAATTTTCTAGCCGCATAATAAGTTTTTTAGTCTTGATAAAATATTCTATCAGTTATAATTAGTTAATGTTTATCAGAGTTAGTGTAGCAACCATAGGTTCTAAATCGTATTGCCCTAAATTTACCTTGTAAAAAAGTTGGCTTTTTCTTGAACCGTGTTATTTCAGAACCGTGTAAAAGAGGACCACGTGAAAAACGGAGTTGAGTAAGTAAAATATTAATATTTAACTATGAAAGAAAGGAGAGAGAGAGAGAAAAGAGGGGAGGGGAAAGAGATTTGAATCAGATAAAATTTAAATTCCGCAAATAAAAAGTACCGAACGTTTAAAACGATCAAAAGACGATTCTGATTTTGTGAAAAATGCTGAACAATCGGCAACAATTCGTGTAGCTTAAGAAATTTAACATTTCTGCCAATCATATTAATGAATGAAAAAAGAAAGAAAGCAAGAAATCTAGTGTAGTTACTCATGCGCAACACACTTGAACTTTGTAGAAATTCAATTTTTATCAAATAAGGATAAAACTCTGCAAAAATGTGAATTCAAGTGTATGAAAAAACAACAATTTGGATACGCTTTGAAGCTCGTGAACCTGTGATTAGTGATGGTCGATGGGCATTGATAATAGGTTTATAGAAAATACGAAAGGAATTGCAAATGAGAAAATTAAAGGGCTCAATGACATCTCTTCTATTGATAATTTATTTTCACCGTATCATTTTTGATTGGTCAATTTTTATATTGACAGTTAATAAAAAGATCGATATATTAGTAGTGTAAAGATATTTATGTCGAACACAAAATTTTATTAAAGTCTAAATCACTGTAAGAGTATAAATATTTGAAGTCTTTTATTTAAAATTATTTTTACTCTCAACGTATACTATTTTGTTGAAGGAGAACCATTATTAGTACTTCAGAACAGTTTCATTTTTACACGGCTGCTTTTTTTAAAATTTTATTTTAATATTTAAAAAAAAAACCGGGTAAAGAATATACATAATGGGATCACCACTTGTAAATCAATAGCAATTTAAAACTTGCTACAAGAAATTTCATACAGAATCAAAACATTTAATTTTTCAGGAAAAATAAAAAAACAATCAATTCAAATTTTAGCTTTTTCAATCAAAAGTTTAGTGTTTTTAAGACCCTTTCTGTGGATTGATCGAGGAAATATTTGCATCGCACCCCGAAGCAACATTAGAGCCAATAGTGTCAGACCTTGTAATTTTAAAACTTTTGATGCCAAGCGATAAGGTTGACACCTGATTTTGGCAGTCAAATTTCAATACCACACTTACCTGAGGACTTAGAGTTTCAAAAGGCTCAATGTACATTATCCTTTTTACATGACGGGTCTTACATGGTATCGAACGTTTACCTACGATTTCAAAATAAGCAACGTTGGCTACGATTGATTGATTGATTTCTTGTTGATTAACTTACCCTCACAAGCAAGATAAAGCTATTGGTATCGAACCTGTTAATTTTGAAGAGATGTGGGCAACAGAAAAACATTGGTAACGATTTTGCGAGCATGACAATTTGGGTACTTTTCGTGGAGAAGAAACAGAATAAATTGAAGATCATAACTTTAAAATTTGAAGATACACACAATAGCAACTATAAATCATAATATTATACACTTTTTTTTAAACATTCAACAAAATATTTTTGAGTAAATATATTTAATTTTTTACTACTAATAGTATATTAGAAGCTTTTAAATAATATAATAAATAAGTATTTTTTTATTGTTAAGTGATACATGTTGGGATGCAAATTTAGTAAAATATTGAAAACAAAAATTTACTTAAATAAATGAAACGTAGATATCTGTCAAGAATATTTATTTATTTATTTTGCTAATTATCACAGATGTGATATTTACAAATGAATGAATAAAAACGTAAATATATTTACAAAGACAAATATTTCCAACCAGTGGCTCTCACAAGTAATTTCTCTCAATGCATCTTTTGTCTTTGACCTTTTGCACCCTGATCGAGAATGTTTCTGATAAAAACCTTCATACTACAAATGCTCTATAATGATTAATTTACCCGAATTTTCTGCCATGTTGTTTTCCAGCGTTGAAAATTTAAGGCTGTAATTTAAAAACACTTTTATTTCCACAAGCACATTGCAGTTGTTTTTGATTAGCCTATCACACTATAGAAGAATTCTAGGAGATAGGAGTGAGAATAGGAGATTCTTAAATTTAATCCCCAGAATTATCTTAGCAATTGTCTTATTCATTCAATACTTTAAAAAAAATTTATGTAGTGTTATTGGCAAGGGACACAAAGTTGAATGTAACCAGTGATAATATTTCCATACCTATGTCCCCAAAGATATGATGATTTGGAAGATTACTGTATTTTTCTTAGTGTCATTCCTGAATATATAAATATTCTGATGTATCTTAATTAATTACAGACTTTTTTCACAAATATTTCAAATATGGTTTTTTTGAGGGTAGTTTTAAAGTGAAGGTACTTTCATGAAGTTACTCAGAAAATCTTTTGGGGTTTTATTCGGGCTAGCTTCACAAATCCTTCGCACTTTGAGAACCACTGCCTTGACACGTACAATACTAAATCATGCAGAAAAAAATCAGGCGAGCAATCTAGCATACTAACGTCTGGCTCATTCAATGACCAGAGCTAGTTAAGAATGTTTCGCTATAAATGCAAATAATTAAAAAGCAACTGTAAATAGATGTAAAATTTATGATTTTGAAATTGTAATTTTTATTTAAGCATTGCCCTCTTGTTGAAAACAATACATTGAGCAGAATAAATGTAAGTAATATTCTAACATATTTTAATAACAGCTGAATTGCGCAAATTAAACATATGTTTTTATTAATAGCTAATAATCTGATTTCGAAAGCTACAGAGTCCTGAGAATGTAGTTGAAAATGATTGCGTTTCCAGTGACAGATGATGATGATCTTCAAGATGATGCACTTTGTGGACTAGTTCACAATAAATTAGCCATCAGTGAAAACTTCATTTTACAATATCACGTCTTTTTCTTTCTTAGAAAATACTCCAAAGAAGGACGGTTATTGAGCAAATTGCACGGCAATTGATAAAAAAAAAGCGCTGATCACCATATTTAAGACATTGCTTTATTATGGCTCTGTTTTTCAAACAGAAGCGTATCTTATTTGTTGTATGTAGTTTATTTCTTTAAAATAGCCGTTTTAAAGATATCACTTCAATATTTCTCTCTTGTTCATTCAGGGTCGATGGAATGACTTGAGACAAGATATTTTTTCTTGAATCAATTGCAATTCTTAAGACACTAGGGCAGTGGGTAGCCTAGTGGTTAGAGTATTGGACTCCAGACGGGGAGGGCCTGGGTTCGCTGCCCGATGCCATCAAATACCCTACGAGTACACATGGAATACGTGCTCGTTAAATCAGTGGGTCAGAATGTCTTGTGGATGGTCGTAGAAGAACCCACGAGTGCAGGGGGCTGGAGAATATTTCCCTCCTCTCCAGTTCTATGCCTAAATTGTGAAGGTGGAGGTAGGTGGTATCGCCATCTATCGTTAAGAAGTCCAACCTGTCTCACAAGCTCTGACAACTTTCATTCCTTCCATTCGGGAAGGACAATAACAAGAAACAAATAAGATTCATAGCTTCCAAAACAAAATATCAAATGAATTTAGGGAGTAAGAGGTATAGAGTAAAAGACAGTTTTGTTAAAGTTTTAGTCTGTAGCAACTCGAGGGTTATTGGTGACCAACCTCGTACCTTTGAGCCTCTATCCAAACATGAGGACGATTCCTTAATTAGCCCCATCCTCTCCTATCGACCCTATCAACAGGGAAGACATTGAGCCTCAACAAATTTGCTTTCTATAGGCCATTTCTGTCTATAGGCCCTTCAGAAGCTCTTGAGTTCGAGCCAGTGGCCATAACCACTGCGCTACTAGGGTCACGGAGGAAATAAAAAAGGATCTTAAAACGTCTATTTTAAGTAAATTAAACTAACTGATACGGTTATTATGGTGATACTCTTTATGGACTAGTTCAAAAAATTAGATTTAGGGGTGGAGGCCAACCAGCTTCTTTCACACTACAATGACTTTCACTTCATCAGTTCCTGAGAAAGGCGATTGTTGGACATAGGGTTCAGATGGGTTCATTGGTACTACTTGGTATCCAACCATTGGTTGTTGGACGGAAGGGACTGGCATCGCTCCTGGATGGCGCAGTTGCTGGAACTGGGGCATCGCGTGGGATCCATGGTGGTGATGGTGATCGTGTTCTTTGTGGTGATGGACTGGAATGGGGATGGGAATGAAGATAGGGTGATGGTGATGTCCTCCTTCGTTTTTCTGAAGAACCTTCGCAAGAACCCCAGCTGTTAGTAGAGTGTCCAAACCGTTGTTCCGATGTCTGTGGTGATGGCTGAAGGCGGTCTGTGGCAGAGTCAACCAGCAGGCCAAGAAAAGTGCTAGCGTCAGGAGAAGACTGCGCAGAATTGCCATTTTTTAGTCTAAATAAAACAAACGATACGTTAAGTTACTTAAAATTCTATTTTATTTAAAAACAGCATAATTTTTAAAAATTATATTTTTGTTGCAACAGGAGTAGAAATATTCATTTTTAATGTCATATGTTCATAATACTTTGAACAGAAAATTATTAATATTTTATATCGCCTTTCAATGAACTCAATTCAGGTGGCGTCAGAGCCACATGATAAATGATAACCACGTGTTCTTAGCCAATAAAATCAAAAACATGTGACTACATAATGACACGATAAAATCACATGTTTCCAGCTAATCAGTTCATGCACTTCGTTGTTGCCAGTTTTTGATCTTTTCAGAAACTTTCTCTTAAAAAATACAAATTTGTCAACAACGATAGTGCACATAGGTAAACAAAATGCATTTTATTTTAAAATACATACATAAAATAATTTTTTTAAATTTTAAAATCTTTTGAAAAAATTTATTTTTTATAACATTTGAACATTTTTAGCCAGTTATAAAATTTGAAATTTTACTTATAGAACAACAAGAACAATTAGTTTGATGACTGCTTTGATTTGAATGAAGAACACGTGTTTGCCTTTATCGTGTGACCTCCATGAATTGAGCCATTGGGTTTCGCTGCATACCTTATTAAAAGTATAAGTAACAGAATTAATATAAGCTTTCTTCGATAATAATGAGATTCATTTTGAATTTAAACACATTCATTTCTAATAAATTGCATTTATTTACTTTTTGTACGCAAATATAAAATAAGCTCAAATCTATAATTATTTTTTAATAGATAGCTATTATTTCGTTTTATTACTGAAATAGCTCCAACGAATTAAAATTAATCTTTTGCCATTCAGTAAAAAAAAAAAAAAAAAACTTTAAAATGTATTGTTAGTAACATTAAAAGTGTCATGATAAAATTTTTGCGTGAATTGTCCCGATGTGTCAGAACAGCGCCATCTACAACTAGGATTGCCGAGCCAAATCGTACTATCTCCTGCATGGTCCTCAACGCTGCGGCTAACGACAGGTGTAAAAACTAGGCCCTTGCCACGATGAATTTCGTGGGCGTCAATCTGACTGCCATCAATCATTAGAAACAACAACACAAGTAAGGTTAACTTCTGAGTTCGGGAAATATAACTAAACATAAATAATATATATATATATATATATATATACATAATCATTATTAAATTTATTTTTACTTTTCAATTGAGCTTGGTTCATTAAGAAATATCAAGCTCAACCTCCACATTATTAGCATCAGTATTAAAAAATATGTTTGTTCGTTGTGAATTATTAAAACAATTACAATAGAATACTTTTATGAGAAAAGTTTCAATTTTTGTTTTTATTCCAATTTTTTTCATTATCATGCAAAATCCAGAAATAGTAAGCAGGTTTCTTTCTCAGAATTATATTTGTTATTTAGAAGGGATCAAGGAGCCTCACTTTCAAGTATAAAAACACCTTTTAAAAATAATGGAAATATTTATTTTTGCTTGGATAATGAAAAAAGTCAACATCATTTGGCAAAAGCGTATTGCTTGATAAAAGAATAAAATGTAAAAATCTTAATTTTCAAAAATTTAACTTCAACATATAATATGTGACGTATATGAAATGTAGTATAAATATTACTTCACACTTATATTTATAATCACTATAGCTTTAACTGTTATAGTTTCAAATATATAGAATCATGAATCAGTTATGAGTATCGTATCAGTAAATAGTAAGATTTTTTTATCAGTATTTTTAACAGTATAATATACCTTAAAATAGTAAAGAGTTAAAAAAATATTCTATTAATATAGGGCGAAATAAAGAATAAAAATAAATGCAAAATTAGAATAATGACCTTCAAACCGTGTTCCACGGAGCCCAAGGCTACCTAAAGGAATATCCAGGAGATCAACGAGTCAAAACAAAAATTCGAAAAGAAAATTATAAATGCGGATACAAAATAGTTTAACATTCTCCACAGAGTTGAAACACCTGGGGCACAAGTTACTATTATTAATGAGTAAATTATATTGGTATTATAATAAAAGTATTTAATAACATGCACAGTACTTCTTTTAGTTGTCATTGCATAAATTAACTATAATATGTTGATCCACTTTAAATATATGTTCTTCTAAGGGTGGAATGGGGTTCCAAGATATTCGATAAAGTTTGAACACCACTGCAGTAGAGATCAAATGTGAATGCAATATCTCTCTCAATACGTACACATAGTAACATGATTTTTTTATATAAATACGCTTTCAAAACACATTTAGTGTGCTCAGAACTTAATGTACTAATTTTATATATAATTATAAGGTATTGAAATTTAATAAATGATAATGTACTTTCTTGTAGACTAATATGTCCTAATATATCATTCAAGCAAAATTTCTTACTCTTCTAAAACACTGCCAATAAGAATTTTAAGGTATCCGACTGGTTGCGACAGCTTTTTTTTTTTCAAAGGGAGATATGGCGATTTTTTTGTTATTTTTAGATGTGTTTAGCGCATTTTAAGAAAAATATGCTAAAGTTAAGAAGAGAAAAAGAAATTATTATTACTGAAATGTGGGGGGAAAATAGGTAAACATTGACAAAGAAATAGCATAAACGCGACCCATTCTGCACCAAAGGTTAATGAACAAATTTACAATTTTTTCAGTCTAATGTGTTGCTATATTATTCAATTTTGAAATGACCTTCAGGTTAAGAGATATTTTAATTTTTACAAAAACTAGAGCACTTTGTCTCGGTTACTATATGAAAATGCTTAAAAAGGCAGTGATTATATTCACATAAGAGACTGCGAATTTTGTAATAAAACAGTGATTGATACATCTGAAGGTTAAAACAATTCTACTATTATACAGAACTTACAGAAAAAAATTCAGTTAATTATGTTCACAACTTGTTAAGCAATCGCTGACCCCGTTTGATTATTTTCAAAAAATCACTTTTCGAGTAAAACGCGTTTTAAAGTATGACATCTTGCTTGAAGTAACGGCATTTGCTTTTACTAAAACACTTGTAGTTTTTGTTCTAGTATACGGAAAATGATAAATGTGGTATTTATATAAAGCTAATAAGATGGCCCATAAAATAAAATCATAAAAAAATTTGGCAATTTTTGGCAAAATTCACAGTTTTAGGGTAGTCGGATACCTTAAGCAACATGAGTCAAGTTAAATTTACCTTCAAATACCATAACAAGCCTTACCTGGTATCAATAAACTTCACAGCACGGCCTCTCGATGATCAATCTCAGATGAAATTTGAAACAAAATATACGAATCCCATTTCTTAAATAAACTCGTTTTCCTCAACTATCACCGTCTTCCTGGTGCCTGAAAACTTCCAATGGATTAATTCTACAACAAACGTCAGAAGTGAAAGTATTTTTAACCATCAAATCCCAAAGCCTCCGAAAGTCAACCATGTGAAAAGAGGGAAATTCTGTTACTTTTAATATCAGCCAGGGAGATAACGGGGAAATCTTGTTTCCTTAAGAGCACCTCGTTTTAAAATGGGTTGGCACATCATTTCATTGAGGTAAAAATCCACTCTATTGTAAGCGAAATTGTTTGTAAGGTGAATTTTAAAAATAATGTACCATCATTTATTCTTCTCTTTTTGTTGTTTTTATTAATTTTTCAAAAATCAAATCGAATTTCCTTGAGGAGTATAGTTATTGTTCATCTTGGAAGAAACATTTTAAAAACCTGTTTAAATCTGGAGGATGGATTTGAAAAATAAATGCGGATATTTTATTGTTACAAATTACTGCTTTCAATTGTCTTTTGAGGCTGTTTCTTTAAAATAAACGCGTAATTTTTCCCTTTATTGCTTATTATCACCATTTTTCATTTTTTTTATCAGAAAAAATATTCATATCCCAAATGTTTGCCGTGTTTTTACAAACCGGAAGCAGTAGAAGCTGTGAAATGTTTGAGGAAATATTTTATCTTTAGGCGACGAATTAGTATAAGAATAAAATAAGCTTGCTTTAATTGTTTTTTTTCCCCTGTAAAACTATCGATTTAGATATAGATAAGAGTTTTGGGGATTTACATAGTTGCTAGAACAATCTATTTGCGGTTATAATTCGCGGTAATCTTTTCAAAGATTTGCTACAATGAACGCGCTTGCTTTGTTTTTATCTGATTTTTTGAATGCAGTATTTAAGGTGTGGTACTGCTATATATATATATTGATACATTTCATGACGCTATCACTTCTTTAATTGATGGAAATCTGTAAATAAGATTTCGGTATAAAATATATTTTTCTTTTTTTTTATCTCCACCAAAATTGTTTGCTTTTGAATTATTTTTTTCCTTAAATATTAAAATACAGAGGAAAAATATAATACAATTATCTAAAATGAAATTAAAATTATACTAAATTTAACAAAAATTAAAGTAATTGAAATCTAATTAAATTAAAATAAAGTAATTGAAATTGAATTAAATTAAAATAAAGAAATTGAAATCTAATTAAATTAAATTAAAATAAAATAACTGAAATTGAATTGATTTAAAATAAAGTAATTGAAATTCAATTCAAATTAAATTAAAATAAAATAAAGTCATTGAAACTAAATTAATTAAATTTAAATGAAGTAGGTGAAATTCAATTTAAATTAAATTAAAATAAAATAAAGTCAATTGAAACTAAATTAATTAAATTTAAATGAAGTAGGTGAAATTAAAATAAATGAAACTAAATTCAAGTTAAACAAAATTGAAGGATGTATTTTTAATTATATTTCGCATTAATTATGCATATATATATAGTTTATAACATAGTATATCGTTTAATTAATATTAGTTGCAATGAACAATATATAGTTTAAATTAACTTAAACTCAGTGTTGCAACAACCCAGGAAGGCCAAGACCCACTGTGCCCATCTCAATCTACGTGACCTTGGTCGCTGAGGTGCATGAGCAGATGTTTCGGTCAGGTGGTCAGTCTGACATGAAACTCCAAGTGTTTAGTTCCCAAGCAAGCCTGGTGCTTATTTATCGACCCACGGAGGGATGAAAGGCTGAGCCGACCTTGCCTAATATATAGTCTAATAAATATACAGTTTTATTTTTCTAACTACCAAAAATTTATTATAAAATTAAACAAATAAAAAATAATTAAATTAAAATAAATTTAATTAAAAAATTCGAATAAATTAAATGAAAGGAAAAGTATAGTAATATTAAAACTAAAATTTAAGGGAAGCAATTAAAACATTTAAATAAATTAGTGAAATTAAAATTTCAAGTAACTTATTTGAAGTTGAACTATATAATACTAGTTTAAAGGTTGTATTTTTCATTAAATTTCATGTTAGTTCTTTCATAAATATATATTTTAAGTTTATAAAAGTGAGGTTGCGTTGTAAAGATTTATTAGAAAACCATGCGAATAGAACAATTGTTTAATGTTTATAAATCATTTTCCAGAAATGTATGTGCATATATATGTGTGTGTGTGTGTAAGTTTAAAGTAAGGTCCAAATAGCTTATATATATCTAACGGGTTTTAAATTTTTAAGCCAAAATTTAAACATTTAAAGCAAAATAGAAGTTTTTGTTTGGTAATGGGCTTAAAAATAAACACGAAAATCTTTTTTAACACACTGGTAGTGAAAGGCATTCAAAACTTCTCTTAATCTACCATACTCCATGCAAATAATTGATATATTATCTCAGAATAAAAGAAATACTGAAAATTTTCAAATAAAAATGCAATCCATTCTCTCATTTCTGTAATGTCACTGCTTCGTTTTTATTGAAGAATTATTTGTGCTCATAACATTTGTTATGAATTGACATAGTTTTTATTCAACATTTATTTTCTCACTAATACCCGGAATCGTCAACATGCAAATAAGATAAGAAATTCTGCCAACTATGAAATATTCTGCAAAGTATTGCATCTTTTTGATGTAACTATTGTACTCTCAATGCAAAATTTGAATCTTGCCCATCGGTTCAACAAAGATATATTTACAAAACTAACCATACCCTTCATCAATAATTACTACGAAATAATAATTGCTTTAGAGGTTTTAGATCTAATTTTTGATGAAACTTCATACATTGCTTGAAAACAATATTTAATATTTTTCCCTTTATCTCACACATGTTTTTATTCTTTTTTTGTAACGAAAAACGATTTGATTTCCAGGTGTTTAAAATATGTACTTGTTTAAGCTTTTTAATTTTTAAGCTATGCAGTCCATTGTTTAACATATATTGTTCCATTTATATGTAACAAAAATTATGTGTGGTTGTGTTATCCAAGTAGTCACAGTCGTAAAATTGTTGCCGGCTTTGTGAACGCCTGGGTTCATGTCCTGGTGTCTCTGATGATTCTTCGTGTAGTGCGGCTGACTTTCTTTAACTTTGTCGAGACTCAAAATCCTTACTTTGGATTGGTGCAAAAGTTAGAACAGTGGATCTCAAGTATAACTTTCAAGAATTTTTTAAATTAGATTTTGATGCAAATGCTTTAATTGAGACGAAAAAAATGGGAGAAATGCAAGAAAAATTCTTTTTTTTCCTACATTTTGTGGAATCGAAACAGAAAATTAATTAAAAAATAGTAATATTGAAATTTTACTGTTATCAAGTAAGATTGATTAGATATGTCTTTTTGTTGCGTCCTTCCCAAAGAGAAAGAAGGAAACTTGCCAGAGTCAGGTAGGACTATTACACGATAGATGGCGACACCACCTATTTCCACCTTCACAATTCAGGCATTGAACTGGAGGGGAGAGAAATATTCTCCAGCCCTCTGCACCCATGATTTCTGCTGCGACCGCCCATATGACTTTCGGACCCAATGATTTAACAAGCACGTCCTCCGTGTGTACTCGGAGGGTATTTGGTGGCATCGGGCATCGAACTCAGGCCTTTCGGTATGGTGTCCAATGCTCTAACCACTAGGCTACCCACGGCTCCATCTGTCTTTTTTCGAGAGGTAAAAAGGCCATTAAATGTAAGAGAGATAAATATATCTTTTTTTAATAGCAATATTAATACGTTTTCATATTAATTTATTATTTAGATATCATTCGAGTAACTTTTTCATTATTCAAAATGTCATTCTTCCAGTTTTGAATGGTTGATTGCACAAAAGTTGTTTTTTCTTTACATATGCTCATATTAGTATTGGTAATATTACATTTCCTGAGGTTTGGACTAATTGTTTCATTGAATATTTATACTAGAAAAAGTCTTAATTAAGTTACAAATATAATTTGGTTACATATATGTTTTTCTTTCGTATATTACTGAAATTCTTTCCTAAATGAGGGTAGTGAATGAATGAAAAATTTAATTGTATGCATACAAATAAAATGAAATTTTTTCCCTTTTTAAATTGTGTTTCAATTGGATGGTAATACGGCAGAGACAAACAGTAACGAATAAAAAAATGTACATAACATTAAAAATATTTAAATATTAATTTATAACTTCGTACTTAAAAATAAAGCAAGATTTTTTATGTTTATCAAGAAAAAAATTGTCAAGCGCTATTGAATTTATATATGAAGTACATGTTTATTGTTTTGTTTCTACATAAATAATTCCACTTTTAATTGATTATTTCAAATCACTTCCCTAAAATAATGTTTCAAAATACTTGTACTTGTTTCTGATTTTAAAAAAAAAAGGATTTCACTTAACAGGGTAAGATATAAATTGAGTTTCGTGTAGTTATTTTAAGGAACCAAACATCACAATTTTTAACATGTTTTATTTAACTTTATCACGTTTTAAATAAGGCAAAATAATATTGGTATATCTCTTACAAACCTACATTCTTGGTAAACAAATATTATAATGGTTTCAAACTTAACTATTTTTAACATTATTGTGGTTTTGTGCAAGGGAAATCCTAAATATCGTTTAGTATTTTATCATTTCAAATCCTATATTTCAGGTAAAGAACCTTAAATATGGTTGCAAACATAAACATGCTCATCATTATTTCAGTTTTAAGTAGGACAAAAAAAATTAGTTTATCACTTTGAAACATCAGATTTAAAGAAACAGATTGTAATAAATATGTTACTTTTTTGTTCTTCTGTGCTACCCAACTCATTTTGTTAAAACGGTTGCTGTTGAGAATGAAAAGCCTGTTATCGAAACTTTTATACAAGGTGTTGCCGAATTCGACCGACAATTTCAGAGGGGTGATAGTAGGCAGCATGGAAACGAAAAAATCACCACAGAACATTAGAGTCGCAAACCACGTTTAGTCAGTGAAAACTGCGATAAAAGTAGCCGTCAGGAGGACGATAGGCCAGACGAAGAAAGTGCGTGACGGATCTATAAGCGGTTCTACTAATCCCTTCATGATACTTTTAGAAAAATATTTATTTCAACCAACTTTCGCCTAGTAAGAGAGCGTGATTATGCAAATGAAGTATATTATATAAATTCTGTATTCGTGAGTTTGAGGGGTTAGCAAAGAGTTGGCAAGTGAATTGGCGAGTTAATTGGTTAGTTGAAGATTGAAGGATCGTGGAATTAAGAAATTTTGGAGTTTGTCCATGAAAAGGATTACAGAGAGTGGATCCAACGACAGAGATTAAATCCAGATAAAGATCTGAAAGATTCAAGTGTAGGATTTGCTTCATAAAAGTACAGGTATCGTGAGCCTCGTTTTATTAGAAGTTAGCTTATTAGTGTGCGACGTAGTTTATATTGAGCGTGTTTAAGCTATCGTGGATTCAGTTGAGGGCTCGTAGTGTTATCTCCGTGTTATTGAATCTCACTTCCGCGCTCTACTATCTGATCAGTTATCCTAATTAGGTTGTTATTGTGTCTGCTTGATATTTTGGTAACAATAAAATAGTTAGAGTGAAATCATGCCTGTTGATTATTCAGTTTCTCCCATACACCCATCCGTGTCTGAGGGTAGACAAGGGATTTCAGATGAAAATAGGAACCATCCGGCATTACAAGTGGGGAAATGAGTGTGGGGATTTGGAGCGCCCGCCATGTAAGGGTTGAAGAAACTTGCGCGTATGCAAATTTCCATTTCTCCCAAAGTTGCTGCAGGGAGAAGTGACTACTATGCACCAGAACGTATATTTCATGCATGATGGTGCACCAGTACATTTTTTTGTTCTGGTACGTAACCACCTCCATGCTACATATACCGCGAAGGGGATTGGACGCGTCGGACCTGTTGCTTGGCCTCCACGTTTCTCGGATCTCAATCCGTTTGTGGGGGGGGGGTAACCTATTTGGCACTGTCTCTCACTCTCTGTAACTCTCACCGTCTAGCCGACCTAAAGTTGTGGAGGGAAACAAAGCATCACCAGCAACTTCCATAATAACTATTATTTATATCTCTTCAAACACACCTAAGCAATCACAAATGAAACTACAATAGGAAACCCTAGGAGTGATATATATATATATATATATATAGTGAACAATCTAATCTCATGAATATTTCTAAGTAAACACGACTAAGTGAACTAGATAAGGAGAACAAGCGCTAATGATCCGATAACTAAATCTGATTCAATCTATCTTAGATTCTCAATCTAATAATTTAATCCCTTAGAAACTATTTCCTTAAACCGCGCTATGTTTGTGAATGAAATATTCTAATATTCTCATCTACGTATCACCTCAACAGCTCTCCTGCTCTTTCTATCTTACAACTACAAAACCTTCCCTTTATATAGTCAAACTAATTTAAATATCAGGGTTTCTTCTTGAGAGGCTGTGAATTAACGCAAATGCTAGCCCCAAAGTTTCCTCAAGAGGATTAGTAGAATAATGACGCGTATAGATCCACCACACCTTTGATTTCTTCTTCTGGGGATACCTGAAATCGCTTGTGTATAAGACGCCAGGGACTACAGTGGGAAGATCTCACAGCATTTATCATTGTAGTTTCAGATGACATTGCCAGCACACCCGATTTCTTTGAATGCGCCCGACAATCCTTCGTACGCTGTTGTCGCCTTTGCTATGATCTATGTGGTCGCAATTTCGAACTTTCCAGTGACAATCACTTGTCGTTGCATTTCTAATGTCGAGATGTGATGCATTGTTGGTATTGTAAGCAAACTGTACGTCAAATAAATGTATTCCTTACCTTCTATTCCTCATTTTCATCCCACTCGTGACATCATACCCTTCGTAACTATTTTTGAGGATTAATCCGAATAAACGTGGTTTGCGACCCCATGTCTTATGAATATTTGTCGTCTCCATGCTGCATACTATCACCATTTTGATTTGTTTCTCGAATTTAGCAACACCCTGTATAAACAACTCTCTATACTTAGTTTTCAAATTACAATTGAGTCAAAGTTTCATTCGTTTTATTTTCATTAAGTTTTACAATCGACACAATTGTCGAAACATTTTTTTAAAATTTGAACACGAATGCTATTTCATTATTAATTTGAAATTCAATAGTTATTTAACGTTTAACACAACTTAATACATAGCTATTTCCTATTGTAGTAAAACCGGTCTTTTGACCGGTTATTGTATGTTTAGTGTTAATAGTTTTTTTCTGTCTTTGTCTTTACTATTGAGGGGAACATTCTTGGTAAGCAGAAATGAATTTTTTTATATTCTGTATCGTAGTGTTTTATTCATTTTCTTCAAAGGAATTGTTCAATCCTACCATTAGTTCACACTCTCTCTCTATTTATATATATATTTATCTTGTTCAAATTTTCAATCGTTAATAAAATGCATTTTAAAGCACTCCATTGAGCTGAAATTTTATATACACGCTTATTTTGGATGGCAATACAATAATTTAATTATAATTAATTAAAATTAATTGACTGTAAACAGCTATTAAAAGAATTACAGATACAGCCACGTTGACTTCATTTTTACCGACTTTGGCCAAGACTTTAAAAGATTTTTTTCCCTCACGTTTCAAAGTATTCAGATGAACTGAAATTTTATATACACGATTGTTTTGGATGAGAATACGATACTTTAATGATAATTAATAAAAATTAATTACTACTTAATGTTGTGATTCTGTTATATGTATATACATATTTATATTAATTGTAACTATTTAATCAAAAGAAAATAAAATAATTTTTTTTTTGGCGATCTAAGTAGGAATTGACTTTAAAAAAATTTATTTTATGTAACTTGTTTCCTTTTTAAATTTAAAACATTTAATTTTATTTAGACAAGCGCTTAATTAGTATTTTATCTCATACATCTCTTGTGACCGTAGAGGTAGCTTAGTGGACATAATCGCGATCTCATGCCCATCATAGTCGAATCGGGAGTTCTAGTCCCAGCGTATCTCAAGACCCACAGTGTACAGGGGTAGATGCGCGTGAAATCTGTTCTACTCAAATTTTTCTCATTAGCGTAGCGTAAAAGTTTGTAAGGGGTGTCACCTCAGGTGTCATTCTTGTCACGTGACCATGTTTTAAAATTACGAAATCCGTCGCTAATAGACTTTGGTTTGTAGAGCTCAACGTTAATAAATACTCACTCGCCGATACATTCTCTTTGTATCTTATGAGTAATTGCAATTGTAAAGGGATTCATACAACATGTGATAACGTTTGGTTCCTGCTTACATCTGAACCCTCTTGTTTACCTGTAAACCCATCAATGTCGTTGGCTCCACGCTCTGTAATCTTTAACTAATTCCACTCCTTTTCAATCTTCAACTTACAACTAACTCGCACACTTTAATTTTATTCCTCCTTGCACACTCCAACGTATCAACTTCAGCGTGCCAACTGGCAAACTCCAATGTGTGAACAACTACGTGTCAACTCACGAACTTGCGTAAACAGAATTTATATAATATACCTCAATTATATAATCACGTTTCCTTACTCGATTAAAGTTGGTTGAAATAAATATTTTTCTTATGGAGATATGAAGGGATTAGTAGAACCGCGTATAGATTCGTCACAAACATATTCTTTGCACGTGAAATATATGATGAATATAAACTAATATCCAAAGTTAAGGCCACAAAAATGTTCTTCGTCATCATTTTAAAATGCCTCCATTAAAGCGAATAGAATGTGTATTTTATATATTTTGAAGAATGCGTAGTACAATATAATCCTTGATTTAAATGAAAAAATGTTGTTTTACGTTAGTTTCTGCAGTACTGAATTGAGACTGTACATGTATATGGGAATTTTACCTCCAGTTTTGTGAAAATTGCATAAAAATAAACAAGTTTGTTTGCAGGGAAAATGACCTCCCATAATCGCTTAGATGATTTTTTAAGATGGAGAGCCATTGACAGGCTTGCAGATGGTCAGTCTCAAGCGGAGGTGACTCTACAGTTACAAGTGGCTCGAAAAAAAAAAGCGGGGCACCGCTTATGGAATCCATTCCAAACAAGTAGTACTGTCACTAGGAAAGTCGATGAAGGTCGTCATAGATCATCAACATCTGCACTGGTCGCTACTTGGCATTGAGCGCATGACGATATAGATCGATAACGGCTCCTCAGTTTGTTCGTGACCTTGCTACTGTGTCTGGAAGAAGAATTTCCAGGAAGACAGTCCACAGCCGTCTTGCAGGCCTTTTCACCTGGCGTGTAGTCTGCTGCATCCTTTTGGATGCATTCAGCAAAAAAGAATGGATATTGAGGAGCTGAAAATATCAGTTGTGGGCACCACAAGAATGGGGGATTGTTCTTTTCAGTGATGAGTCGAAATGTACCATACAAAGTGATCCTTGTATAGTCTTTACTTGGATAGAAAATGGAGCTCGCTTTCATCCTTCCTAGGTAACTAATATCGACAGATTTGGAAGCAAAGGAATCCTTGTGTGTGGTGGTATATTGTTGGACAATCCTACACCTCTGTACATTTTCGATGCGTGTACTGTCACCTCACAGTGCTATAGGGATCAGATCCTGAAAGCCTATGTGCTGTTTAACTGGGTGCTATGGGTCAGCACTACATTTTTATGGACGATAATGCGGTGCCACACAGAACTCACAGTGTTGATGAATTTCCTAAAGGATTGCATATTCACCGCATGGATTGATCCTCGATGTCTCCTGATTACAATTCTATTGAAAATTTTTGGGAAGGTCTAGAAAAAAAACCATTTCTCAGGGTAGCTCTCCTCCCAAGACCTCCCAGGAATTAAAAGTCTCACTTTTGGGGAAATGAGCTTTGATACCCCAAATACCTATTGATACCCTCATAAACAGTATTGCTGCTCGTTTTGAGGCTTGTATAGCAGTTTACAGTGATCGCATTCTATATTAGACTGATTTTTTCGAGGTAAATGCTTTATCTCTGATTCATGATTTCACAGTTTTTGATATGCTATACCTTAATTCACAATTAAAATATTTTCCATATTTTTCCGTTGCTATATTATTTTTGGCATTGAAATATATATATATGTCTGTGCCAAATTTCGAGTCAAACTAGTAAATAGTTCATTGGTTTTCACAGATTTTATGTTTGTGACTTTAATTGTGTACATGTGTGTATGTGTGTATGTAAAATATGCGTTACATCATGAATATAGTTACTTATGTACACCGAACAGCCAAAGCAGTATAAACACCTACTCAATAGCATGTTGTACCACTTTCTGCTTGCAAATTAGCTGTAACTCGCCTTGATATGGATGTCACAAGTTATTGGTAGAAAACTGGAGACATGTACCAATTATCTAAGCAGTGGCCACGTAAAGACGAAATATTTTGTCATGCAGATGCTTGATCTCAGAGCTTCCTTTCTATGAAAGCCCAAATGTGCTCTATCAGATTAAGATCTGAGGAGTTAGGTGGTCAGGACATTAATTGAAATTCATGTTCATTATGCTCCAACCACTAACTAAGATGCTCCTGCAAGAAGGTTCCATTTCCCGTTGGGAAAACAAATGTCATATGAGGGTGCAACTGATCTGCAATTATGTTCAGATAATCTACAACTTTTACGGTTCCTTCCACCAGAACTAAATCACCCATGAGAACGTTCTCCGAAACATAATACTATCCCCACAAGCCTGTGTATGACTTGCTGAACAAGGAGGAACAACTGTTGGCCTTGAAGACAGCTCTCCCCGACGCGACTATTAACGTAATTAATGAAAAATCGTAAACCATCTGAATAAACAATTCTCTTCTATTTTTCTTTGTTCTAGTCTCGATGTTTGCGGCCCCTTTTGTTGGTGTAATTGACTACAACACTTGGTCAGCAGAGGCACACGAGGGGAAAGATTGCTGTGCAGCTCCATATCCATCAGTGTTCACTGAGATGTGTATTCTGAAACGTACTAGGACCCGCATTGTATTAGGCTGTCCCACTGTCTTGCGTGGGGCAGTCTTCAATGTTCTTTGTTTTTGAAAATGCTCGAACGTCCAACAGCTTAGTGTCTATTGCAGGTTTCACCATAATTTTTATCCATTTTGCACAATTACCAAAAACAGAACATCATGAAAAACCTACCATTTATGCTGCTTTGGAGATACTCGTTTCGAGTCTTCGGGACATTAAAATCTATCCTCTTTCAATTGTGCTTAGATCAGCTGCCTTCCCCTCGCTTTCAAAATAAGGGCAAGAATGATAGTTTACTTTCTCCAGTGGTATTTAAATACCATTCTCTCTTAATCAGGAGACTTCCACGTAATCTGGATGAGTTCAATGAAAAATGTGGAGGTGTTCATAATGCTTTAGCTCGACCCTGTATTATTTTCTAATGTCATGCTTTTTAAGGTTGGATATCTATTATGAAGTGAGGAATAGATTATAAATATATATGTATATATTAGCTGGTAAACCCGTTCTTATCACGGGTGAATAGAAAAATTAAACAATACAGATTAAAGGATAAAGAAGTTTCTAATGAGTTAATTTTACGGGTATTGCAAATTAAACGAAAAAAATAAGCTATTTGTACATCTCAGCTGAACAAAAAAAAACATATTTGTTAAATTTTAAGTCTGTAGATCTAATAGCTGATAAAAAGGATGTTTTTATTGATAACGTCCCGTAACTCTCTTTTGGGTCGATTTTTGAAAACACCTTTCTAAGTTGATCTCTGCTCAGCAGAAGTAACACGTTCTTACAAATTTTGCATAAAGAACACTTAAAATAATGTAAATAATTTATATCTAGATGTTTAATATATTAATATTACTTTCAGTTGTATTTATTTTGTGTTAAAATTATAATATTAGCAAGCAACACCGTTCCTTACATTATAATGGCAATTCAATGGAAACAGTGAAATGTTGGTGATAGAGTCAAGTTGGCATCATTTTTGGCGATCACTTTGGCAACTTGGCGATTGATTGAACGTTGCAGAAGTTGATGTGCTGTAGTGCCACCTGGTGGGGAACAGCAACAAAAAATAGCACAAAACCTTCTCCACAAGAAAAAAATACATATACATGCCAATTTTCATAGTGGTTGGTTGAACGGTCTTGGATTGAAGCGAGGTCATGTATACAAACATCAATTTATATATATGTACATATATAAACAGTGGAACCCAAAAGTGTTCGTACACTCACAATTTTCTAAACAATATAATGTTTTCGACTAGTACAAATTAATGTATTGTAATTGTAATTTTTTTATTCCTGAAACTTCTTTTTATAGAATGACATAATTATTTTTTTAAAAATGATAAAACTATTAATTTTAAAAATTAATAATCAAAAAGCTATTGTGAAAATTTACGTCACAAAAGTCTTCGTGCACCTAACAAAAATCTCAACTTAGCTTTAAATATAGTATTTCTTTCTTACTTTAGTACTAAATTGGATATTTTTTAGTGTCCACAATAACTTTTAAATGTTTTAGTATAGATTTAATCAGGTTTTGTAATTTCTGCATCGGTTTTCCTCCATGCTTCTGTCATTATTGTTTTTACTTCCCATTATGTGTTTATATGTCATGTTTTCTTTTTTTAAATCAAATTCTCACCAAATATGTTCTACTGGGCTAAATAAACTGATTGAGGTGGTGTTTTCAGAATTTTGAGGCAGATGTTGAGACGCCAGTGGTATACATTGAGAGAAATGCGCTTGATGTCATTATCTTGTTAAAAAATGAAGTGGTGTCCAATATCCAAATTTTGAGCGGATAATTTAAAATTTTTCTAAAATATTTAAATAGAGCTTATGATTCACCATACCATAAAAAACTAAATTACCTAATTTTAAAGTCGATTTACACCCCCACGCAACAACTCCTCCACCTCCATGCTTCAGCATGGAGGTGGAGGAGTTCTTGTTCCCCATACATTCATGAGATTAAATTCCTCATTTTTTCATTTACAAACTATTATATGCCCCATCAAAACCAAAAATGTTTAATTTCCCGTCATCCCAATCAATTTGCTGTCAATTTTGAATTTTCTGAAACTTAATCCCAAGAACCAAATTGGATTAATGAACCATGGAAATGGAAGTGTTCTTGCTTGGAGATGCAAATGGCCTCAAAATTAGGTAATTTGGTATTTTTTTATGGTATTGTAAATCAGCAGCTCTATTTAAATATTTTAAAGTGAAATTTTAAATTATCCGCCGAAAATTTGGATATAGGAGACTACTTCCTTTTTTAACAGGATAATGAAGCCAAGCGCTCTTCTCTCAATGTACACCACTGGTGTCTCTATAACTGTGCAGAATTCTAAAAAAACCTTCTCAATTAGTTTATTTAGACCAGTAGAATATATTTGGTGAGAATTTGATTTTAAAAAAAGAAAGAAAACATGACATATAAACACATAATGGGTAGTAAAAACAATAATAACAGAAGCATGGAGGAAAACCGATGCAGAAATTACAAAAAACTGATTAAATCTATACCAAAACATTTAAAAGTTATTGTGGACACTAAAATATATCCTACTAAGAACTAAAGTAAGAAAGAAATACAATATTTAAAGCCAAGTTGAGATTTTTGTTAGGTGTACGAAAATTTTTGGGTTGTAATTTTTCAATAGTCTTTTGATTATTAATTTTTAAAAATAAGGGTTATATCATTTTTAAAAAAATAATTATGTCATTCTATTAAGAACAAGTTACAGATATCATAAAAAAATTACAATTACAATATATTAATTTTTATTAGTCTAAAACATTAAATTTTATAGAAAATTGCAAATGTACGAACACTTTTGGGGTTCACTGTATATAAATGTACAATTGTATTTCATAAAATCTCAGTTAATGAGATGTGTTTGTAAGATTTATATTACGTGGGTTGCTTATACTAACTTCATATAAAAATTGAATGTTTTTATAGCAGTTTGTTATTCATCTGTACTTTCTTAGTAATTATTTAATACTAAATAAAGAGAAATCAGTCATATATATTATTAATCGCAAATAATTGCATTTTATTGAACTATGTACATAACTTGCAGTGCTTTATAAACTTGGAATTATTAAAAAACATATCTGTATTTACAGAAATACATTCAGTAACACAATTATATACATAAGATTGTTTTGATACAATTTACGTACACTAATTCATAATAATAACAAAAAAGTTTTAAACGCTTTTCATTGTTACGCGTCTCTTTGTAACAAATTTTATGAATATTTACAACAATATTTTTTGGCAACATTATAGATCCCTTTTTTAATCTTTGCAAGATATAAAATAGACATTGATCAAAAGTTCTACTTTTACAGGAAAATTTTTAAAAGTAGAGGTGGGTTTGATTTGGTCTTCTCTCTGTGTTAAATTTCTTGAAGTTATATAAATTTCAAATTGAAAAATATTTATTTTAGATTATTATATTAAAGTGAGACTCTTATATCTTAGAAAAAGAAACAGGTATAAAATATCTGGATTATGAAAATAGTTACACCATTTTCTTACCCTGAACAATTTGTTTCTTAATTATAGAGCAAGGGTAAAGTAAAAAAATTAAAATTAAACATTACAAAGGAAAATAAAGAACATGGAAATGTACACAGACTATGAGAAGTATTATTATATAAAGACGAAAAAATCATTTAAAATAATATGTACATAAATACAGTTAAATCTGTATGCACTGTTTTAAAATAAAAAACTGCTAGCAAAAACTATTTACATATACACAGTAAAAAGAATGAGAAAAGGTTAGATAAAGACAAGGGGGAGTTTACAGATGAAATGTTTACTACTAAAAATGAACTTATATAATTAACATCCGTATTTCTTACGTTAGTAAGATGCAAACTAATTAAAAACCTCTTAATAATATTTTTCAGCCGGAAAAGTGGTATTAAAATCTTCAATATAATACGTATTATTGATAAACGAATTATAATTAATTTAACCCCTTTTCTTGGTCGGATTTTTTTTTCAAATTTTCTATTAAAAAGCGATTTTACTGTTAAAAATTAACATTGTATTCTATCTTGAATTCCAGAAAGTGTTTCTTTTTGTCAGTAAGCAGTTGCTACTGCTTACTGCCAATTGCTCTGTTTAATTGGTCCTACATATGGCATTGCAATCACTGATATTCAGTTTTCGGTTAAAGTGTAGTATGGGGGGGGGCTTGGCGATGTCAATTTCGTTTGGCGACCAAAATTGGTCACCAAACTACTTCATTTAGCGAAAAGTGTCCGGAAGCCAGAATGAATTCGTTATCTCACCAGGATATCTGGATAAAAATCGCCAAATCCAAAGCCCCATACTACACTTGAGCCCAGTTTTCCATGAAAAATGTTCAGAAAATATTCTCTGATATATTTATTAAAGGCATTGCTTTTAAGTATTCAAGCTAAACATTCCCTCAAAAAATTCGCTAAAATATCTAAAAAGTGTTTTGGAAAATCGTTTAGTAATCTTATCCTGAAAACAGCATTGCATACTTTCTTGGGCCTAAGATAGTAAAAATCTCATCGAAATAATCAATGGATGGTTTTTAATGCTTACTTTACAAAAAGAATGGTTATTATATCAAAATATCTTGAAGATATTTCTTAGAATAAATTTTAAATAAATATTACGCTGGATGTGAATATAATATAATGATAAAAATTATACACTGTTTTAACCCCCAACCTTTAACAAAAGAAAGCGAAACTAAGGAAAACATAAAATGATGATGTTGTCTATTTCCAATGATGCAGCTTTTTTTTCTTCTTCAAATCTTTGTCACACATGCGATGCTAATTGCCCGCTCAAAAAAAAAAAAAAATGAACATGTGACACGCGACGCCGACCAAGATGGGGTTAATGTCTCCGTACTTTTAAAAAAATGTTTTATTTCTTTAAATTCATGGCTAGTTGAGGTTCGTTCTTCCTTCACTTAGCAATTGAAATCTAAATTATCCTTCTGGCTTTAAAAATTAATTTTTTTTTTGGTTCTCTTTGATCAGTTGCATAACCAGAAAACCTTTCCAAAATTTCCGGAATAATTTTAAATTTTTAACAAATTTCCCTTTTTTTTTATCTTGGCAGTGTTAAAACTTGAAAAGATAAAAGTAAAAGTTTATTAGAGGTAAAATTGTTGAATGAGAATTTTCTAAAACCCCAAATCTATTTCATCGCCAACCTTTTCGAATTAATAAAGCAATTTAATAACAAAACATCATAAATAACCTTATTTTTAAAACTGAAAAAAATAACGAATGGAATTTTTCAATGCTTTCTATACAGTAGAAGATTTTAAAACTACCTTGTTCATTATAAACACAAGGCTTTTTTTTATCTAGTTTACATTTTTCTATAATACTATACAGGCACACTAAATGCTACTACACTTACTAATAAATTCTCATAAACATGCTTTAAAAAAAGAGTTCTACAAATGGAAAAGTTCTATTTTCCATGATGATGATGACCGTGATGTCCATGATGAACCATGACCTCATGTCCACCTCCATGGTGATGGACTGGAACTGGAATTGGGATGGGAATGTGTTGATGGTGACCGTGATGATGTCTCTTTCCCAACAATTTGGCTAAGATTCCTGCCGCAAGGAGGGTTTCCAAACCACTTCCACCTCCTCCTCCTCCATGGTGGTGGGCAACGGTCATCAGCAGGTCAGAAGGTATACTGGACAGTATGATGAAGGTTGTCAGGAGGCAGATAGTGGCCAGTCGCATTAATCCGTTTGACAATTCCATCTAAAATATCATGTTATTTAGTTGCGATCTCACTAGATTCTAAAGGTATACTTTTAATTCATGTGTTTACAAATATAAAATATTCAGAAGCAGTAGCGCACACAAAAATTTTTCAATCCATGATCGAAAGTCTCCCAAGTCGTATAGCTTACCTCAAGACCACACCAATTGATTCTTCTGATTTTGTCAATTTTGTTAACAAAAACTAGTAAAAAATAAATTATAAAATTAATGATTAGCACTAATTAATAAAATAAATTGTTAATTAGAAGTAAGTTATTAAATTTTACGTTATATATATATATATATGATTATCATCAATCGAATAAAAACTCAAGGGCTTTGAGGGGGGTATCCGGACTCCCAAGACACCCCCCTTGTGTGCGCCACTGTTCAGAAGCATATATAAGTATTAGACAGTATATGTAGACAATAGTATGACATATAGTATATAAAAGATAGAATAGTACGACATATAGTATATAAAAGATAGGAATATATAGAACAACAATAGTTGTTTAAACAGAATTTAGATACGTAGACATTTCTGAAGTATAATATTAAAAGTAAGAGAATTATTAGAAGTGTATGTAAGTATCGGAAAGTTTGTTTGTGGTTTGATTGATTGATTTTAGTTTACGCTGCACTATGAAGCAACTTGAGGACTGCTGGCAACGGATCTCATAATTTTGAACCACGATCAATTGACGAGGATGGCTTTTGAGCTGGCTTTCCACTCTCCGAAAGGTATATAGGGAAGTGTAGAATATATATATACATAGAGAGAGAACTCAGAGCAATAGATTACTAAATAGTATTTATAAATATTTAAAAAATATCAACCAGTATTTATACGTATTAAAAGTATAAAAGTTGTGATGGATTTCCTCTCCTATCCGTCAGTGTTTGGGAGTTAGAATGAAAAGATTAGCCATAATCAAAACTAATATAATTTATTAATCTTTTTAAAAAATCTCAACAACCCAGGTTAGAAAATGCACGTATAAATAATTATTAGAGCAAAAGCTGGGTAAAAGAAATATTTAATATTTAATTATGAATTGAATCATTTACTTTTGGAACGTTTTTGGAAAGATACGTTCTAAATAATTGTAATTCCGTTCTCAGTTATTCGACTTCTAATCGATATGATTCTAATTGAAATCTATCTTATTGACCAAATCGTCAATTATCAATCTTAAACTTTAAATAATTTATTTACGAGTCACTCTCGACTAGCTCTACTGCTTTATATTATAATCATTAACTTCTATCATCTAACTCCTAACCTCTCCTCTCTCCAACCTAAAAGTAAATGCGTAAATATAAGTCTTGATTTACATAAACCGCATCTTCTTCTTTAAGAGAAAGTTTTCAATAGAACAATATTTACAGAAATAGCATTTCCATAAGATGATTAGTAGGAGGCTCGCGAATAGACCCGTTACAAAGTTATAGTAGATAAAGTATTAGAAATAATATTATAGAAATATTATAAGAAGTAAAAGAAAATAGTAGAGGAAAGAGTATAAAAAGTATCAGAAGTAATTGTATGGAAAAATGTAGCGTAGAATGTATTAGTAGTATAAAAGTAATAGAAAATATAATATAAATAAAAAATAATAGAAAAATTGTATTGAAGTAATATTATAGAATGTATTAGAAGTATATAAGAAATTAGTAAAGAGGAAGTATATAAAATATCAGAAACATAGAAACAATGTTCTAGAAACATTAGAAGCATTAAAAGCATGGAGAAGTAAAAACTAGTTTATATAGAAATGTTAGAATCTTTAGAAGTATATTGAAAGGTATGAGTGTATGAAAATCAGAAATTCTGTGATTAGCTAAACATTGGTTGATTTTTAAAATTATATGCTAAGTATTTTATTCTGTTGATATAGTCACTTTTTAACTCTAAATAATGTGTGTCCCCTGGTTTATTAATATATAATATTCGGTTGATACCTTTAAATCACTACTGTATTTCAATTACTTCTGAGATAAATCAACTACATATTGTAAAGCTAAATATACTGTACAGAAAAGCGTTCACGAAGAATACAGTCGCATAAAAAAGTATTAAAAAAGAGTTTTTTCCCTTGTGTTTTAGGTTTAAAAGTTTTTATAAATAAATTGCATTAATTAAAATAACGATCCTTGAATTTAGTTGAGTGTAACTATGTTATATAATTAAGATATAACAGTTAGATGTAAGTAGAGATTATGCGAAATGACTTTTCAATTTGAATTCCATTGTTATTTGATAAAAGAAAGAAAAACTCAAAAATACAGAAGTATTTGATTACAACCTATTAACAAAAATAATTTGACAACGATCATTTGATCTTTTTTGCACATATAGAGGAAATTCTCGTCAAAAGCTAAGCAATTACATATTGAACTTTATAATTTTGGGAAAATAATAAAAATATAAATATTTTAAGAAGTAAAATATAGCAAACTGCTCGGAATATCTGTAAGCACTTTTTTCTTTATTCTATCGCAAATAACGGTTTAATCACTCTAAATAATATATATTTTTAAAACTTAACTAATATAAGGTAGTAGTTCTTTTCCATGTCCACATGCTTCTTCGAACCTCTTAATTTATTGTATTGTATCAAGACACGTAAAATAAGTTCTTTCTGAATCATCTACCATGCTGACTATTAGCTAATGCATCAGTTTGGGGGCTCCAATTTCTAGGATTTTTATTTTAAAAGTTTTATTGAAATAGACTGTTGTTTATTACATCACCCTTGAAACAACATGCGAAGGACCTCGCAATTTTTAACTATGGTTAAGGGACGAGGACGACTTATGAACTGGTTCCAAAATTTTCATCAAAATAAGGACTTCAAGCCTTAACAGCTTGAATCAGTCTCTCTGATGGGTGAATTAGTAGCGCCAAAATTCAACAGTGAGTGAGAGAGTGAATATTAACGTCGCCTTATTCAGCTACACGAGGGCTTTTGGCGACGGACTTTGTCATTTTGAACCACGGTCAAGGGACGAGGACGACACCTGCAAGCTATGGCACCCCCTCTCCTAACTTCCACACCACACCAACGGGAAGACATTTAAGCTGTCGATAGATTTAACATGCATCACTCCCCTATATGGGGAGTCTTCAGCTATGCTAGGCTCAAACTCATGACAAGCCGGGCAAGAGTCCGTTGCCTTGACCACCCAGAATTCAACAAAAACAGCACCAAACGAGTTTGCGAACGTAACCACAAGATTACCGCGGCCGAAACTATTTTTGATGCCTGATGTTGTGATTTAAACATTTTATATGCTTCGCGTAAGAAAATTTCAATTAAATTTATAGTGAGTGGGTCTCAATTGCTTTTTTTTTAACACAAAATACATAAAAAAATGAAAATAATGCTTTTTTAAGGTGAAAAATGTTCTAGCACATATTTCAGATATTATTATTTTATTTTTAAGTAATATTTTAGATTACGTTATTTCTTGTTAATTTTCAGCATTGTTTTAAGTTGTTAATTTGTAGATAAATAATTTAAAAACTTAGATTTATTAAAAAAAATATTCTTTTAAAATTTTTTATTTTTTCCTTTTTATTTCGTGCAAATAGATTATTATTAATGCTAATCAGTACAAAAAAATTGTATGAAATCTTTATCATTCATGTAATTATTTAAGTTACTTTTGCATGGTTAAATGTTTTTGCAATACTATACATAATATTTTGATGATCCCGAGGAAAAATTGATTGATTGATTGTTCATTAGCTTTTCCCTACAGAGTTTCGTGAGGGCTATAGGTGACGAACCTCATAATTTTGAAATTTAGTCAATTGACGAAGATTTCATCGGAACTAGAATCCCACTCTCCAAACATCCTCACTACGTCACGTGAGGACATTGTGATTAATATACATCAGCCCTTCTACACGACTAATCATCAGTGGCAGTGGAAATGGAAAAATATATGTTCCACTGCCCATCATGAACGATTTCTCTTTATGTTGGTGCATGCCAGAAAGTTAAGATCCTCTCTAAATATAGATATTTTTATTCATACAAACTGAATACAAAAACATTATTAATCATAAAAACTTCTCTGATAGGGTTTTAAAGTATATTTGAACAAAACTGTCTTTTCCTACAAATTCAAATTTTTAAAATTATTAATTGGATATTTTATTTGATACTCAATCCATAAAGCCTCTTGTAAAAAATGAAAATTATTCAATTATATTTCTTTGGTATTTATTTTAAGTGCAATAAAATGAAAATAAGAATTGTGCTAAAAGAAGATTTTATATCAGTTTTTAATATTTGAATGTGGGGTGGGTATTGTTTTACTGTTATAAGAATGTATGCGGCATTAAAAAATGGCAAAAATAAAATTTTCAAAGTATAATTTTAAGTAAAACGATTTTTTGGATTCATTTAAAAACACTAAAATGTTAACATTAAAAAAAAACATTTTTAAACGTTGATTGATTCTTTATTAATATATATAGCAAGTAGTTTCTTTTTAACACTAAATTTAAACTATAAATGCTGGGACCATGAATTCTTTTTACAATTTTTACTTGGTAAGAATAATGATTTCTGAGCATATAGATTGAAAAAAATATCATTCAAAAATGAAAACGTTACTGAACTTATAGCAATTATTTCTTAAAAGTTATAGACAAGGGAAATCAACGATTCGAAACAAAAGAAATGTCTTAAAAGTAATAACGAGTGACAAAAATATTGTTTAATACGGGTGAGTTATCTCTAGAATGCAACAATTAAACAATTTATTCTATCTACAAAATGCCTTAAAATTTATTTACGAACACAATTATATGCCTTCAAGAACTGAAAACAATGAAAAATTATAATTCAGTTATTTAAATTTCTTATTCCAAACTTATATCAATTATAATTTTTAGCGCAAGAAAACCAAAGTTAAGAATTTATTTTTTTCACAGTATCAGAACAAAGTTTTGTTTTGGCACAAGTTGTTATGCCTTTTTAAGTATTATACATCCAAAGCATAGCATTTTTCAGGAACAATATACAGACAGGTAGAATGTATTTACAACTTAATAGTAAAATCTTCTTTTAGTGAAATATGTAAATATTATTAAACCAAATTACGCATATTTTTTGCATGAAATACATACGTTAAGAAATTGTTGCCCTAAGTTTCATTGCTGACCTTAGTATAGAAAAGTTATCTTTTTAAAAAAAATTATAAATACTATTTAGCTTTATTACTCACAGTATATGATATGATGATATAGAAATCAGGAATTTATTTCTTAGAAATCTATGCCAAAAAGCTTTCTTTCAAAGACATTTTAGTTTAAATTTAAGACTAATGTATTCGAATAACGGTACCCCATATAAAAAAGCATTCCTTAAATAGACTTACTGTTTCCAAAGAAATAGGAGGCGTATTCCAATTGGATAGTTCCTGAGTGAAAGTATGTGTTTGAATGGTGGACTGGGAAGTAGAGAAACAGTTTAAATAGCCAGAGCGATGCCGTCTCCGGTAAATACGGATTACATCTTCCTCATCATGTTTATAACACTTCGTGTGTGTCTTCTTTTTTTTAAGCCGTCTAAAGACCTCTATTATTCAGAAAAAAAGCAGAGGATGCGCGTTCGTTTTTCCTTCTCTGAAAAAAAGGGTTGCCGCAAAAGAGATTTGTCTCATCTGGATGGTAAAGTTTTTTCTAAACTTATAATTAGTCTAAAATACCTGTGGGTCGTCAAATGGTATTCATATATTTGAATTTTATGCCGTTTTTGAAAATTTATGTTATAAAATATTTTATAAAAGCACTATATTTATGTAAGAGAACTGGGATAATAAATATTAATATTTAATTTAAATTTAAAAACTGAACGGGGACAGCAAATAATATATTTTCAAAACATTGTCAGAAGCCTTATTTTCTTATTTTTCAAGCCTTTATAACCCGTCTTGCTATTTCCTTGGGATTGGTTAGATTTACTTCTTGCTTGCTTATTAATACTGGTGAGTGACTGAGTGAATATTAACGTCGCACTGTTCAGCAACACGAGGGCTTTTGGCAACGGTCCACGTAATTTTGAACCATGGTCAAGTGACTTAGACGACACCTCAGCTAAGGCCCCCTCTCTTAAATACCACACCAACGGGAGGATGTTTGAGATCTCTACAGAATTAACGTTCATCGCTCCCTTACAGTCTTCAGTGGTACTGGGGTTGAACTCATGACACGCTAGCTATGATCTAATGCCTAGACCACTTGACTACCGTGGCCACTATTAATCCTGGACTTCAAAGCAACACGAGAAGTGTGGGCGGTATGACTAGAAAGGCCCATTGAACCACCACCCCAATCTCCAAACTTCCACGCCTTGCAGACGTAAGGATTTTCAGCCTCTGCAGATTTAACGTGAATCAATTCCTCTACATCGCTGACATGCTGACTGTCAGTGAGATTATGACTCGATAGAAGTCACAAGATGTGACTCAATTCAGTCTCGATAGTTCTACAAAGGAGTCAAATGTATTAATCATTTGAACCATGTACTCAGAGGTAGTTCATGTGCAAATGTTGTTCATGTGCAAGCCTTAAAAACAAGGATAGAATGGTGTATTTCTGCATTCTAGGGATTAGAGGATAATTAATAATATTTAATTAAAAAATGACCATTTGATTCATTTTTGTGTTAAAAGGTAATGCAAACTCGAAATCAAAATAAAATAAATATAGAAAATGTAAGTATTTGATTGATCATTTCTTCCTGATTGCGTTTATTGTATGAAGTTCAAACCAGTTTACAGAATTTTTTTAGATGGTCTGATTTTTATGCTGTTTTTGTACGCTTCGAACATATACTGTTTAAGTCCTTTAAAAAATAATTCTAGCAGTTACTTTGTTACAGCGAGTTTTTAATTGTTTATGTGTTAAATATAGGATGCCCAGAAGATATGGCTTATAAAACATAAAAAATCGTATGGGAAAGTATTTCCCATACGATTTTTTATGTTTTATAAGGAAAATATTAAAGTTTCTGCTTCATGAAATTGTACAATGGTGGTACAATGGTACTGTATAGTACAACGTGTATGTTCATTTCAAAAATGGCTTCACCGCAAGAACAAGGGTCAATTATAGCAGGGTTTATCGAATTTAAATCTGCAACTCATGTACAGAATAAATGGGGCATTACCATCATAGAGTTTAGAAATTAGAAAAAGTTCCCGGGGAGATGGATGGAAATTAATGTATTATAATGTCTTTCAGACAAGAGTTTGACTGATGTTAAGAAAATCAAGCCTGTATAGCAGTGCTTCTTAAACTTTCTATACTTGTTAACCAATTTAAAATCATAATTTTCATCACGCCCCCCTCCATACAATAAAAATGTATTGAATTCAATATTAATATATGTACTTTGATTTAAGGCTACAATTTAATTATAAACTGCACTAAGTATCAAGATAAGTATTAAATTTTGTATATAATTTCACATGAGACATGCCCATAGGGACACTGGTAATTACTAAACTTGCTCTTAATTTGGTACTGTTAAATTAATTATGATAAACATTGTGTGTGTAAGGTACTGATATATTTATAAGTGTATTATATCAGTGTAAATGTGTAATTTATTTATTATGTCGGAATATATTTGGTTTTGCTTCCTTTCAGTAAATTAATATTTTGTTTAAAAAAATCTTTTGTTTTCGACTTTTTGATATACTCGCGCCCTCCTTGTAGGGTTATCATGCCCCCCCCCTCAAAGGGGGTGCACCACACAGTTTCAGAAACGCTGCTGTACAGGACTCTACCTGGTGAATATTTAGTCGAGATTACCACTAAGGTAATAAAAAACAAGATATTATTTGTTTATTCATTAACGAGTATCAATATATATATATTTAAGAAATACCTTTATTTCCGGCATAAACAAATATTACTACATTGAATATATAAGAAATATCTATTTTTCTGCCATTTTATATGTTCTTATTTCTAAGCAAAAAAAAAAATCATTTTCAAATTTTTTAAAAAGTATATTGCTTACATTTTTTGTTAATCTAGGAGGTTTAAATAAAAACTTAATACAAAGCGATTTAGCAAGAATAAAGTCAACAAGTGAATTTAGGGTTATTTTAAATGGACCTCATGATTCTGAGCAACAGTCAAGTGACAAGAAGAACATCTGAATTAGTACATTTCAAGTGAAATTTCCCACAAGCTGGAACGAATTACGTGTATAACCCCTCCACACGAAGTCCACTTTAGGTGCCAGCTCAGGTGTCTTCCTCGTCACTTGACCATGCTTCAAAATGACGAGGTCCATTGCCCAAAACCCTCGAGTAGCTGAATAGTGCGCCGTTTTAGTATACACCCACTCACTAACTCGCGATCTATTCTACCACCCCTCCCCGCAAATTTCGAAAGGAAGGCGAAAAGCAAGAAGGAAATACACACACACACACACACTACGTGATTTAATCTATACCTAAATTCTACACAGGCCATAATAACTGGTGACTTCTGAGTCGAAAAAAAAATGATTCCACTGAGAATGTTCTACAATATAAAGGGTCTCAGGAGTGTTAATTTTGTCTCAAGAGTGGAAAATATAAACGATTTTTGATTAGGTATAATTCTTTGAGGTTAAAACTAAATAATTCGTTACTTTTACACATTATTTATAAAGGAATGAGGTTTCAAAAAAGTGTAAAATGCTTTGAATATAATCATAATTTTTAAAATTATAAGCATATGAAAATAAGAAACAAATCTGTAAGAAATATTAATTTCGTTTTACACATAGCGCATGTTATTTTCTAAAATAGCAGCTCTAATTTAGAGCAATATATTGTTTTAAAAAGTTAAATGTATCCTTATTTATACGATATTGTTTTTACATTACTAGAATAATAAATAATATTTTTTTTAAAAAAAATAAATAATTTTAAATTTTTTAAAATTTTTTTTAAAATTTTTTGAAATAATAAAGATATACAATTCTAAAATTAAGCAGGGTTAAAATAATATGATACATTTTATAAATCTATAAAGTTCGATACATAAAAGCTACTATTTTGAAAAATATCGTAAGCGACGTAAAATTCACTTAATATTTCTTACAAAAATGTTTCATAGTTTTATATGTTTATATGTTTTTAAAATTATGATTATATTTTAATTATTTTACACTTTATTGAAGCCTCATTCATCTGTAAATAATGTGTAAAAGAATCTGATTATTTAGTTATAACCTCGAAGAATTATATCTAATTAAAAATTATTTATATTTTCAGCTCTCGAGACAAAATTAACGAACTTAAAACTTCCTACCACTATTGATTGAGTATTGACTTACGTTTGTAAGCCTTGTGTTATACTTGTTGGCACACAAGGAGTCTACCTAGAGTCTCAAAAAAAAAAAAAAACAAGTTCCCCATAATATAAATTTATTTTCAAGCGGCATGCAAGGCGATATTTATAAACCCGCCGTGTGTGTGGAAGAGTTGTGTATTGTACAATTATTAATTAAATTTACAGAGACTTGATGTCACAGCTCTTTATTGACTGCATTACTTATGGATGATTCAAACTTACGAGACATATTAACAGTGGTAAAAGAATCTTAGCTTCGGCCAGAAATAGACAACTGAATTAGTTGACTGACGATTAAAGTCACACTTAGTAGGAAGTCAATGGCTATTACCCACTAACTAATTTAAGATATCCGACTGGTTGCGACAGCGGCTTTTTAAAAAAAAGGAAATATGGGGATTTTTTTTTTGTTATTTTTAGATTTGTTGAGTGCATTTTAAGAAAAATGTGCTAAAATTAAGAAGAGAAAAAGAAATTATTATTACTAAAATGTGGGGAAAAAATAGGTAAGAATTGACAAAAAATAGCATAAACGTGGACCATTCTGCACCCAAGGTTTATGAACAAATTTTCAATTTTTTCAGTCTAATGTATTGCTATATTTTTCTATTTTGAAATGACCTTCAGAATAAGAGCTATATTCTTTTTTACAAAAACTAGAGCACTTTATCTCGGTTACTATATGAAAATGCTTAAAAAGACAGTGATTACATTCACACTGTAAAATTTGTAATAAAACAGTAATTGATAAATCTGAAGGTTAAAACAATTCTACTATTACACAGAAATTACAGAAAAAAATTCAGTTAATTATTTTTAAAAATTGTTTAGCAATCGCTGACCCCGTATGATTATTTTCAAAAAATCACATTTCGAGTAAAACGCTTTTTAAAGTATGACATCTTTCTTAAAGTAGTGGCATCTGCTTTTGCTAAAACACTTGTAGTTTTTGTTCTAGTGAACGGAAAATGATAAACTTGGTATTATTATAAATCTAATAGGATGGTCTATAAAATAAAGTCATAAAATTTTGTAACCTTAAACCACAGTCAAGTGGCAAGGGTGCTATCTGAGTTGGCATTCCATTCTCCAAACTTACACACGACGCAAAAGTGAGGGTCTTAAGTCTCGACAGATTTCACATACGTCAGCCCCTCTACACGATGAGACTTTAATGGAAACAAAATAGCACCTTCTCTCCGTCAAACTACGGCTTGACAGATAGAACGATCATTAGGCTACCACGGTCTCCTGGAAATGTACAATAAGCTAAACAAAAAGGGAGGCAAAGGCCTTGGAAATAACATGTCGTTCTCATCATTTGACCATCACTTAAAATTATCAAGTCCGTCGGCATTAGCCATCGAGTAGTTTCTAGTACAGAGCAGTGTTTATTCCAAATCAAACTAAAACTTAGAAAAATGGCGAAAAGCAGCCAAATTTGGCTTCCTTGTTTCACCTGTCCATTAACAATGTCGTTGTTCTTCCTTTGACTCTTTTTTTCTCTCTCTCTCTCTTTTCCCCAGCCATGATGGGTGTAAGTACCTGCCGCCCATCCGTTCAAATTCCTTGTAGACGGCGCGAGGAAGAATTAATTAAAGACAAAACTCTTTCCGTGCGCTATTAACGTACAAAATGGCCCGCGGAGAGAACACACGAAGAACTATTTCGAGAGCTAAATGTTGATGTTTTCGATTGAGGGGCGGAATCGCGCTCGGAGTGAAAAGTGCGTAAACGATTGAAACCGAATAATTCGATTGCAGTAGAACTTTTGTATCAATTGAGGAACAGGGAAAGAGAAAGAGGGAAGTGGAGAATGTAGCTGGACATCCTTTTGCAATCTGTTTACCATTTGATGTAATTTTGACAAGGAACATATCAATTCTCTGGGAAACAGAAATGATAGTGAAAGTTAGATAAACCATTAGATGGTTATTTAAATCTTGCGTAAATTATATTCTCTTTTCCGGAGTGTACATAGGAAATTATCAAAAAACAGTTATGGTTATTGAAAATAGATTCGGTTTCAATAAACATCGTGTAATTTGGAGCCTGGATCGAGCGAAGCGGAGGTAACCTTACTTTTCTAACTGAGGCTCAGTGAAGAGAGTTTAATGAAACCGGTACACCGTAGTAACGATAGAATTCAAAAATTTCCGCTCTTAAAGTTTGTGGTTTGGACTGCTAAGCTCCCTGTTCCATTACTAAGATAAACAGGTAAATTTTGTTTGACTCCACTGTTTATGTTTTCTATAATTAACAAGTAATATGAAATAATTTTTTTAAGTCAATTCCTACTTAGATCAACAAAGAAAAACTTTATTTTACTTACTTTTTATTAAATAATTAGAATAAAAATAAATATGAATACACATATGACAGAATTACAATAATAAGCGGCAAAACACTTTTTAAAAAATTAACTTTAAAAACTTTTTAACCTCGGTACATTTGTAATTATATTTTTTAATAAAAATTGAATTTTTAGGTAAGACTTTATCTTAAAACCAGTGTAAAATAAATACTGATGTCTAACTAGCACAGAGATGGCGAACCAATGACACGCGACATAATATTTTAAGCACTCCACCGATCAATACCTTATGCATTTTAGTTCAAAATAACGAAATTCACAATGAAGTATTACATGAGTGATTGGTCGCGGTGCGGCGGGAAACACACTCGTTTGTTATTGTTTTGCCTTACGTCCTAGACTGCAATTGCTAATGATGCGAAGTTTGTCTAGGCATAGCATAGTAAATTTCGTTGAGACTACTGTATTTCAAAGTTATGTTTACAATTTCTAACCGTTATTTACACATTGTTAATTTGGCAAAAAAAAAAACACAAAAAAAGGAACTTGGAAAGCTACGCGATAGAAGTGAAACTGTATATTGTTTTTCCTTTTTTAGAATCAGTATTCATTGTCAAATTCAGTGTCCGTTTCAAGAATTCAATGAGTGGCCTTGCTTCTTCTGAAGCAAAATTAACATTAAAATCTCCAGTTAAGATAATCGGCTTTTAATCATCATCGGATCCAATGATTGCAGTAGTCTCTGATGTGTACAGCACTAAAACTTTATGGATAAAGACGATAAAAACTGCGACAGAACTACTTGGTGATAAATAGACTTTCGCCTGGACTTGCTGCTAGTTTTGCTTTTTTTTACTTTCACGAAACACTTTTCCTCTTTTTGTCTTTGTTCTAGGCATTCTGACCAGAACTAATTTTGATTCAATGGAAATAAAAATTAATAATATAAACTTAATGCATCACTAATAGAAGTAATTGTGTTTGTTTACAAGACGCTATCAGTAGAGATTCTGGCGCGACGTTAGTGACATATACACAATGCCTCAGACAATCCCGTACCGGGAAGAGCCATATAATGGTAATATTTTGGGTGCGTTTATTCTTTGAAAACAGCACGTTTATTACACAAAAACTACGAAAATACGCCACGCGAGTTCGTTACGAGAGTAGCAAGGGTACCCACTTAATGTCACCAATACCTAAGCGCCTTTCGTCCGTAACAGCAAGATATACTTTTGATGCACAATTCCCCCTTAGCAATCGTCCAACTTTTTCACAGATGAGACGCAAGTCACGTGGTGTACCCCCATCTGCTCTCTTTTCCTTCCGCTCGTTATCTCCTCACCATGGTGACGCTTCGAGGGGAGAATCACTACTTCCGTTTGCTTTTTCACTGTTAAGCAAAACTGGATAAATTTCTCATTCACTCCCGTCCCCAAAGAAGTTTAACTTAAAAAAAAATGAATAACTGCAAGATGGTTAGTGTAACAGAGATTTTCAAACTTGATGGTCCGAGGAATATGGCATTATTAGTAAAGACAACACAGCGTCGTGCATTTTATGTTCTGAAACAGTTGCATGTCGGTAAAATGGATTCCGGACACCATTCTTTTTTTCTTTATTTAACCACATTTTCACTTATATATCCTTGCGAGTCATTATTCTTGGAGATGAGTAGCATTAAAGACTGGCCTAGAAACCGTTTGGGAGATGATTCCAATTCAACATGCCTTCTGTAAAAGTAACATATTACAATCCTAATGTGATATTTATCATCTAATCTGCAACAACAGAAGTCACACTAATGTTACTTTATATAATTTGAATTACACGTATAACTAAAACACTTACTACTATACAGTGCAAAATGTAGTTTTTCGTTGTTAGTATTTAGTTTTATTATTTTTCCAATAATCACAAGTCAAAATTATTTGACGGCACTTCTATACTTCGTTAAACATTTATTTTAAAAAAATGGCACGTTGATCTATAAAGGTTCGCCAACCCTGACCTAACATATGATTATTCAGGTTAAGTCAAATCTTCATCACAAATTTATCAAAAGCTGTTGTATCTAATGGTGCTGTCATGTAGAGGAATAATATCGACTGAAATATATCCCTTAAACTACAATTTATTAATTTAATTTAATTTAATTTATTAATATTTGGAAAAAGGTATTAGCATGAAGTGTCACCCACTTCATGTTTAAAAAATGTATTTGAAATTGAGTGGATGAATAAAAAGTGTTTTAATAACTATTGAAAATTTAAAGAAGGTTATATATAAGTATATGTCAGGTCTGGAAAATTTAGCTTCAAAATTAAGTAAATTATGAATAGAAATATATAGAGCGAACTCCTTACTATCGCGTAGGGATTTGAGGGTAAATAAGACTACTTAAAGGTAGAGGGAGCGCTGACGTAAGAGAGAGCGAAAGCGGAGAGATAGCTGGTGACTCCTCGCTGCCATGCTGTTCTTTATTCTGCTCAGCTGTGCTCCAAAGGGTCGCCATGTTGGATTTAACATGTTGAAAGAATTATTAAAGACATTATGATGCTTTCTTCATTTTACCATTGGGCCTGGGCCTGTCATATATATATATAGGTATAGGAAAGTGGGAACTCTACTCTTTTTCTCTCTCTCTCTCTAATAGTAGGAATTGAAAAAAAGAAATGAATTATTATAGCTCCTTAGTTGTGTATTTTACACTTAAAAATAACGCAATTTACGTTTTACGTTTCTTAATGTCGTCTTTTCAATTTTTTATGGAGTCATTTTTTTCTAGTAATATTTTAATAAAATGTTTTTGGGATTGAGATTGATTTTTAAACAAGAAATTCATTTAGAATTTTTACCTAAAATTGATTTGATTTTTAAGATATGTTTTTTGAAAGGAAGTTCGTTTCCCGTCGCCCTCTGGAGCTATTCAAAGGTAGGATAGCTTATGTATTGCATTTCTTTTTTTTATCGTATTGCATATTGTTTATAAATTAAAATATGCAAATATTAAAATCTACAAAAGGAATCATATATCAGATATATTTTGTGTTCAAAAATACAAGAATTTATACACATTACTTTCCATGAAATTTCAGAAAAGGGCAATCAATTCATTGTGGGTGGCAAAAATCCATTCTGAATATGTAGCCGAAGTGGCCAAGTGGCCATGGTCACAAACCTCTGGCAGAATTTCTTTTTCTAAGATAATGAATGTTTGTTCATTATCATGTAGAAAAATGTTTATTTGTTTTTCCCAAAGCGGTATAATAAGGCCAGTATTTTAGCTCATTGATAAGAAAGTTTATATTTTACATTGATACGCTGATACTCTAATTTCTCACACAAATTATATACAGTCGACTCACGATAATTCAAACCTTCGATAATACGAACCTCCCGATAATTCGAAATATATGCTCAATCCCTAGAAAAACTCTTGATGTTTCGAACTAAAACAATACGTTTTGGTACACTCAATAATTCGAAGTAAAATATGTAGCTGGCCAGACACGCTATAATTCGAACAACACGCTTTCGACAATTCGAACACTCACTATCATGTGCAGTCCTGTAATAAACAGGATGGAGCTTAAAAGTTTGGTACTGTATCGTCTCTGCTTGTCTCCACTGTAACGTAGCCCCTTCGATGACCATCTCTCTGCTACCACTTCTAAGTACTTTCCGGTTCCTCAGGCGAAAAGACGCTTTTATTGCTTTCCTTCCTTTAAATAGACAATAGACCAACCGCACCTGTTGTCAGCCGTCCATATCTTTCGTTTAACACGTGGCCCTTCTACACATGCGTTCAGAAAGGATGATCCGCTATTATGAAAAAGAGATGCATAGGATTATGTATGCATGTATTGAATGTATTCTTTTAACTCCGGACTTTTAACTTCTGTATTATATTCATTCTGCATTGTATGTACTTTTTAAAAATACTTTAAAATAATTTTATACATATGTTCAATTGTTGTTTTATTACATAATTTCAAATTTAAATGTGCCAGAAAAAAATTTATCTTCATATATTTTGGGAGTTTTTTCCCCTAACTTTTTGATAATTCGAAATTTTTCATTGGTCCCTCCAACTTTGAATTATCGAGAGTCAACTGTATTTATCTTTTATTTCAGTAACTTTCCGAATTTTATTTGTGCTTCAAGCTGAATATATGTAAAAGTTATATTCCCTCAAAAATTAGTATTTTACCTACAACAGATGAAAATGGATTGGTATTTTATTCACAATAGATGAATGGATGATAAATTTAATGAGAAAAGTTTAAACTTTTCGGCACCTGAAACCATTAAAATTGTCTTTTTCTGAGTTCAATATTTTTCGTGTTTACTTATATGCAGCATCGAGTCTTCAAGTACCAAAAGGGCGTCGTATAGAGGGGCTGATGCTCAGAATAATTCTGTTGAGACTCAAAATCCTCTCGTTGGCAGTGTGTGGAAGTTTGGAGAGTGGAAATATCATCCCGGTCATTTGACCGTGACTCAAAATTATAAGGTTTTTCACCAGTAGTCTTTGTGTCCAGTTATGTCTTAAGATTTTTTGAAGACCTGGGGCCCTATACAAAACTGTGATCCTTTGGAGTAGACATTATATATAGCATACATTGTCAAATGCCCTTACAAACAATTAGCATTATAAAATAAATATACATAACCATTAGCATACAGAATTATGGGGTTTGGGAATTTTAACCTATTATAATATCAATTGTTTATTATTTTCTATACAACTCATCAACATGTTTTTTAGAATACATATCCCCCTCCCTCTCATAAGGTGTTTGTGTACATTACTGTGAGAGACTTACAATCTCATAATCCTAGCACAAACCGATTGTCATATTCCGACTCAATGAGTAATGAAGGATGTATGGTGGTAGAGACCTAAACCAGACTCACACGAGGGAAATGGCATAATCATCTACTCTTGTCCCTGTTGCTTGTAGGTGTAACGACCGAAATTCCCAGTTTTTTAGACAAAATGTTATTCCTTAACATTTTACGATTAAGGTATTCGACAACTTGCGTCAACTTAAAAAAAATGGTAATATGGGGATTTTTTGTTGTTGTGGGTTTTAGATTTTTTAGTACATTTAAAGAAAAATAAGTTAAAATTAAGAAAGTAAAAAGAAATTATTATCACTACAATGGGAAAAAATGGGTAAAATTTACAAAAAATAACATAAACGCTGCCCATTCTGTACCAAAAGTTTATGAACAAATTTTCAATTTTCCAATTCTGATGTGTTGCTATGTTATTCATTTTTGAAATGACCGTCAGGATAAGAGATATTTCAATTTACAAAAACTAGAGCACTTTTTCTTAGTTATTATATGAAATAGCTTAAAATACCGTGGTTATTTTAACATGAGGGACTGTAAATTTTGTAATAAAACCGTGATTGATAAATCTGATAGTTAAAACACTTCTATTACTATACAGAACACATACACAAAAAATTTCAGTTTATTATTTTCAAAGATTTTCGAGTAATCGCTGTCCCTGTTTGAGCATTTTTTTAAAAAGACACATTTCGAGTAAAACGCGTTTTGAAGTATGACATCTCGCTGAAAAGTAATGGCATCTGCTTTTACTAAAGCACTTGTAGTTTTTGTTCTAATAAACAGAAAATAATACACGGTATTTTCATGAAGCTAATAAGATGGCCAATAAAATATAATCGTAAAAAAAATTGTTCAACTTTTGGGAAAATTCATAGTTTTAGAATAGGATTCTGAGAACTGTTTTGCCTCCGTTTATTTTGCAATACCCTCTAGCAAGGTAATGCCAGACCTCATACGGCACGAGTTGCTATAAACTGTCTTACAGCTAGTCAAACACTTCTTTGGTCAGCCAGATCGCCAGATCTTTCTCCAATCGAGTCTGTTTGGGATATAATGGGAAGGCGACTGCATCTACCAGGGAATGTTGATAACCTAGCCCGTGAATTGGAGCAAATTTGACAAGAAATACCGCAGGAGACCACCAGGGTGCTTTATCACTCTATGCTGAGTCGTGTGGCAGCTTGCATCCAGGCTAGAAGTGGGTCAATATCTTATTGAGCTCGTTACTTTGTAACTA
>BMAO01032992.1:0-22540 GCA_019973975.1 Trichonephila clavata
GTTTTCCTCCAAAGAAAAATGCCAGAGGGGAGAGTAGTTTGACATTGCGCCATTTTGCTTAGTGCTTGTCCCGACACCACTAGTCACTAAGAGGTGTTGGCATCTCCCGGTATTGCGCGTTATTGAAACAAGTGATAAATTATATTTAATTCAGAAATCTCGTAATTACTGATCGATCGCACTTTACGATTGTGGGTATTAGTATGATTATTAATTGTGAAAAATTTGTTAAGTGTTGGAAGTTTATTCTCTTCAAGCTTCTGTAAAGATGCATTGCATCCGATGTCCATCGTCAAAAGGACAATAGGCGGTCAAGAAAATGTTTATGGTAAGTAAATTTTACATAAAGATATTTTTTCGGAAATATTTTATTTTGTCATGAATCTTGACTAAATTGTAATTTATTGCTTGTAAAAGATATTTTAGTGTATCTTTGATAAAAAGCCTTTTCGATTTGGCAACTTTTTTGGGGCGATTTTGTGCTTAATTCTGGCTACCCTGATTCCCATGCTTTATTGTCGTGTTCCGCGGGCTTTTCGATAAATGGAAACAAGTTCGATATACGGACTTTTTTCAAAAATCCCAAGGGAAGCATTCCTTCCCCTTAGCCGCCAGGAAACGCTGCAATACTAAACACCCTTTCCCCTGAATAAACAGTTTTGCAAAGTTCCTGTCTTCCATCTAAGTTTGCCTCCCCCCCCCCCGCCACCTCTACGAAAATTAATGGTGGGGGATTCTTTCTAACTTTAGTAGAAGCATAAAAATGAAACATTAAATATTTTTTCCTATATATTATTAAACTAAATAAATTATAATTTAAAAAAATTAAAGAACACGCTTTTATACTGAATCGAACAAAAAAGTAAAAAAATTAGTTCTTATTCTTATATTAAGAATTTTTTTTTACTTTTTAGTTCGATGCAGTATAAAAGCGTGTTCTTTAATTTGTTGAAATTATAATTTATTTTTCATTTTTTAGTTCGATCTACAATAAAAGCATGTTTTTTAGTTTTTTAAACTGTCATTTTTTCATTGTTGAATTTATCCTTGAGTTTGATATTTGGAGCCAGAATTACGTGGCTGCTGGAATAAGTCTTGCTCTTCAATGGATTTTAATTAAAGGGTCTGAAGTGTATTTATTCTCTCTGTTTACGGGGCCTCGGGTGAGTCCCGTATCGTTATATTAGATTCCGTCTCAAAAGAACAGGTCAAACAAATAAAATGTGTGATAAGAAGAAAAAAAGTTCAAATTAAAAAAAAATTAATGTACCACATGTTTTTATAACGGACTAAAAAGTATAAAATTCGTCTCTTCGTTTTTTTCTTCTTTTTTCTTATTTTTATGCATTGGCATCCACTTCTGAGATATGGTCCAAATTTCAAGTCTCTAGCTCATCGGAAAGTCACACAGTTTAAAATCAATTATAAAATTCCACCCGGATAGACGTTAAATAAGCGAGTTAATAAAAACATGGTAATATTAAGTGTCAATCGTATTCTCACCTTTTAAAGGTATTGCTATATAAAAATAAAAAATATTTAGCAGTTAGAATATAAATTATTTTTTTCACGTCACAAACTTATTTTTTTTATTTTCATTTTCAGAAAAATGTTTATATTATAGTAAGAAATTGATAACACACACCCACTCTCCACTTTCTCACATACCGAACACTTTTTTTGCTTGTTTTATTCTTATAAACCACAAGTGTATTAATTTAAAACACTCACTGTAGGGTTATGCCTTTTTCTTTTAGTCGCTAAATCTGGAAATGTTATATGGAATTAGTCGCCAAATCTGAAAATGGTATATCGAATCAGTCGCCAAATCTGAAAATTGTATGTGCAATAAGTTGCAAATCTGGAAGTGATATATTTAAAAGTCGCCAAATCTGATTATCGTGATTCCTGACGATCCTAATGAGGACAATGGAACAAAATTATGAAATTATTGTATTGTCATCGGGCCTTGACAAATGTGCAAAATTTCGAATTAATCTGACCATTTTAAGTGGGTGAAAATTGAGTTACAAGATTCCATTACATGCAAGTGAAACTTATAAAAGCGTGTTAAAAAGTAGTGAAAGGACAAATTTTGTAGAACTAAATGTAAATAGTTAATGATTATTTTAGCAATACTGCATTGAATTTAAGAATAAAAATCTATTTTTGCAAGTGATTCAGAATAGTAATGAACAAATTCTTCTGTTTATCATCATTAAGCCTAGAAGAGAAACATATTAAAGCAAATTAACTTTAAAATTTAAGTAATAAAATAAGATAATAAGAAAACTAACTTACTTACATAAGCCTAGAAGAGAAATATATTAATATTAAAGCAAATTAACATTAAAATTAAAGTCATTAATTAAATATAAGGAGAATCTTTCATGCTTACATTGAATAAAATAAATTTAAAAGAATTAACTTACCTTGCAGCACTTTATGTATAAAAAATTGTCACAAAAAGACTAACGTCATCACTTGTCAGCAAGATAGATTGCGATAAAAAATCTTGATTAAATTCCCCTTTTAAAGAATTTGACCTAAACCCCTCTCAGCCCAGTCAATGTCCCTAACAATTTCTAAAAACTTATTGAAACAATCCACTCCCTTCTGTTTGCATCACTTTCTAAACATATATACAACAACAAAGAAATTTTAAATCTAATTTTCTACTGCAGGTAGGGAGTGAATCTGTAACATGCTTCCAAGTGCCTTCTATGGTATTTGTGTGGCAATTCGTTACTGGATTTACAAAATGAAGGCTATGATTTAACTTCAAATGATCAAACCCTTGTCCTAAATTTTCAAATGCCATCCATTTGTTGGAAAAATCATAGTTCCAGGCTCTATCCATTCCTTTAAAATGTTGACTACAATCTCACAAGATCTGTTGTGTATTGCTTCCCCACTGAATTTGATGTGTCATCTTCTGCATAATATAGAATAACTTCAATGACAAATTGCCCCCAATCTGCAACTGTACCAGAACATACATAGAAATAAGCGTTGGTCTGTTTTGTTCTGGTTCCCATGATCAAATGATAAGCGAGACGAAAAATCTGATTTAAATTTAGTTTGCTGCAACAGAACCACAAGGCAAGATGTATGGTTTTAGTTGAACCACATATTTTGTTATTCCTAGAATTTCTGCAAATCCATGATTAACCATCTAAAATAGAATTTTTCTTCCCAAACTTCATCAGAACATTGCAATTGCAGTAAAAAAAATTCTAATTTAATCACAGATGAGTTTCTCTTGCAAAATCTAAAAATAATTTCTTATCCCTACATATTTCATGAACAAAATCAAGATTAAATACTCCCTTTTTTTCCCAAATGGGGCCCTTTTGCTAGAAAAATAAAACATCATCCTAGTATTCTAAAAATACAAATTAATGCATCAATTTAGGATTTCTTTTGCAGATAACTTTGAATAAAATTAATTGGGTATTTTTGTTCTAAACAATATATAAAGAAATTATTTTATTTTTGAATTATGTGAAACCAAGAATATGTAACATTGAATGTATAATTTGTTTTTGAAAATTGATAAATGTATATTGCTTTCCCAATGAGTTACTTCAATAATGCTGGGGTTAGAATAGTCTTCTGATAAAAAAAAAAAAGTACTTTTTAAAAAAAATTTTAAATTTCATTTGAATGTCTTAGAAATTAGCTTGATTTTTGTTATTGTATGTCTTAATAAAATCAGGGTTATCAGGATGAAAATTTATATTTGGTTTGAAATGCTTATTTTTTCTAAAAAAATTTAATTATAAATTAGCTAGAGAATTATTACCTGGTCTACCCTGTTATAAATATGTGTGTGTGTGTTTTAAATGCATAAGTTAATTTTATCTGAGATAATTATTAAAGGGATAATACAGTATAAATTTTTCAAAAGAAAAGTAAGCAGTTCCTTTATCTTTGTGGGAAATTATTTATTTCATTCTCTGCATTCCATTGATAAATGCTAGTTTATGTCCTGCTAGGTTGGTTTTGCAAGAATTATTGACTTTTGGTTAGAAGATTACATGTGTTTAGTTGCAAGGTTTTATTTATAAAAAAAGATTTTAAAATACAAATAAGATTTTCAAAAAATATGACAATCTCAGTAATCAGAAAATTGCTTTCACTGTTGTGTTTGACTTTTTTCATATGAAACAACGGTTATTAATTTTTTAGATCCATAAGCAAATTTTAAAATCAACCTGCTTCTATTCAGCTTTAAGTGAAATATACTATAGATTTGAGTTTATTGTACAGAAAAAAGTATTACATATTCAATTTTGCTTTACATATTTTGTGTAGCTTTGAAATGAAACCCTTGCATAAGAGCTGCAAAAAAGAAATGGAGGGGAGGGGGATTGATTTTGAACTTTTGTTTGTCTTAATTGTTGTAACTTTGATCATCCAACAAAAGGAATGATTGGAATAAATTCTAGAAAAAGTAAATAATTTATTGCATTTGTATTCAAATTCTACAAATAAAAAATATAAGTTTTAAACTGTAAAAAAGACTTGATGAATTTTCATGTATGTCATTAAATGTCAAATTTCTTTCTTTAGAAAGTGCAAAGGTGCAAATTAAATTGAAATTATTTGCAAACATTCAAGGTTTTGTTTATATCTTATATTCATTCTTCCATAGTTTATGTAATATAGGATGTGTTATCACAAAATAGGAACCCCTTAACTTTCCTGATTGTCATTGCAACCGAACAAAATTTGATATTCATGTTCAAAGAAAACTAAATTATGTTGCTGAGATAAATAAATCAAAATATATATAATTAACTTCTAAAAAACAATTTTTACATTACGATATTTATTTTGTGAGTTTAAGTAAAGAATTATCTTCATTGCTTGTGTCCATAGTTTCATTCTATGTCAGTCATTAGTTACAGAGATATTTGGAGAAAATTGTTTATAGAGGGGCATGCACTTGATCAACCTTGCATCCGTGTGCATCTCCCACTAATTTCTCTTGAGTTGCAGTCTACAGACCCACATATAAAGCATTTCAAATTACCCCCCAAACAAAGTAACCATGAAAAGCTGAACTGAGAGTTTATTAGAAATATATTATTAAAATCATTTTTTTTAATTTAAAAGAATCTGATGTATATGTGTGTTAAAATTTATATATAGTAGGAATATTTATATATGATAAAAGACACACACTGTAATTCCTACAAAGCTAAGAATGTATAAATTAGATTCTAAAAATATATCAAAACACACCAAAATATATATAAAACAGTCAAGCCAAAACATTATGAACACCTGCATTTTTCAGTGAACTCGTCTGGATTGTATGGAAGACAAGTGATTAAGAGAGAATGGTATCTAACTGCTACAGAGAAATGAAGGTAAGCTATTGAGGGTAAGTGAGGGGAAAGGTAGCTGGTGTAATCGAATTTGAATGAGGGCAGATTGTAATGGCTCAGAACAAGCATCTCCGAAACAGAATGACTGGTGGGTTGTTTGTGCTGTTGTTTTTAGTATTTGTGCAATGTGGACAAGTAACGGTGAAACCAGAAGTAGACACCTAGCTGTTGGACGTCTACACATAATCAAAAAAAGGATGTCGGAAATTGTCCCACTTAGTAAAGCAAAGTTTGCGCCAAACTGTGGGTCATTTGAGTCCAATACGATGCAGGCCCAAAACCAAGTGTTTCAGAACGCACAGCTCGGCGGACATTGTGTGATATGGGGCTGCATCGCAGACGTCCCACTTGTGGAGCTTTGTTACCCAAGTGTCGTTACCTCTACATCTAGAATGGGCTCAGAATCATTGAGACTTGACTATAAATAAGTGGAAGAGTCTCCTGGTTGGATGAATCACGATTTCTCATTCATCATGTTGATGTTTGTATCTGTTACAGGAATACTTTGCAGTAGGATTTAAACGATTTATTAAGTAAAGATTGTAAGCATGAAGGGGCACATATAGCAATGGTTACAGACGAATGGTAAACTCGAAAGATGTTGCCAGATGTTTCACTAGCAATACAACAAAACGATTAAGATTAATTTGATTAGTACAATAGTATCAGGGTACGCCGTCTTCCACAGTCAATCACTTGCTCCCTCCATGTACACAGACTGGTGATGGTGGTATGGTTCTTTGGATAAAATGTTCTCATGAGTGACTGTTGAACCCCTAATTCTGATTGAAGGGACCATAAATGTTGTAGATTATCTGATCGCATAGTTGCGAATCAGTTGTACTTTTACATGGCGCCTGTTTTCCCAACTGGAAATAAAATCTTTCAACCAGACAGCGTCCAATGTCAAAAGGCTAGAATTGTGTTTGAAGAGTACGAGATGCATAAATATGAATTCCAATTAATATCCTGGGCCATCTAACTCTGTGGATGTTATTCTAATAGGATACATACGGGTTTTCATAAAGGCAGCTCAGAAATCAAGAATCATATCAGAATGTCTCAACTTTAGGAGATAATTTCTTAGAAAATTGGTACAACTAGTCTCCAGTCATCTACCAAGAACTTGTGGTGTCCATGCCAAAGTGAATTGTAGCTTTTTTTTGTAGGCAGAAAGTGGTGTGTGTTATTGAGTAGGTGTTAATAATGTTTTGGCTCTTCGGTGTTAACTTTTCCTAAGCTAATTTGAATTTTTATTTTTAAAAATGTTGCATGCATTCATAAGTGTATATATCCACATGTTATCAAAAAATATTCAGATTGTAGATTTTAAGCAAGATAAAATAGTTTTATCTCTCTCACTGATATACTCAAGAAAAATGTTATATACTTTTTTAAATGTCACTTAGTGTATTATTTATAAAATATAACAGTGATAATCATCACTCTTTTAGAGACAAGTTAAAAAGAACAAATACCAATGTCAGTGATAATGCAAGAAGTGTTTCGGAATCTGGAAAAAATAAATTCATTTTTTTAAGGATACAAACTTGTGAACTGCAGCCATCCAAAAAAAAAAAATTCGTATTTCTTTATTGTGTACCGTTTTTTGTAAATGTTAAGGCCCATGTAAACGTCTACTTTGGCATGTTGGCGCCATAGCGTGGCGATGTTAATTTGTAAACAAATAAGGGTGACGCTAAGGTTTGCCACAGCCATGTGTTTTGTTCAGTTGGAATGCTTCTGTAAAACTGTCCTGTTCCTTCCAATGACTTCATGTCGGAAGTCGCATAAATAAAAAGAAATTGATTTAAAAACCTTTGGATTTCTTATAAAATTATAATCACTACAGTCCATTAAATAATAACCTAACAGTAAATGTTGCTTCATTTGTAGAATTTATTCAGTTTTTTAAGTCTAGAATCTTTTCACATACACCTACAACCGAATTTTTTTGCGAAGTAATTGTCACATATTAGCTAAAAAAAGAAACCGAAAATTTTTAATTAATTTCTTGGAAAAACTAAATAACATACCTCTCGCTTTTATACACAAAACTTTTATTACGAGTGATTATTTGAGATCTACATTATAAATTACAAGTTATGAATTTTTCAAAACTTTAAAAATGAAACTTTATTAAGAAAAGCTAACTTTTCAGTTACTGAAAAAAAATTAAATTATTAGGCTTCAGCCATCACAAGACTTTTTGGTGTGTCATATTCGTATGCATTAATTTAAAATAATTGTATGGTTTTTTTCAAATGGCATTAAACTTTCTCGATATTTTTTTTTGAATATGGTAGAGAGTAAATTATAAAACGAAATATGTGTGCTTACGAGTTGCAGTTTGTTTTGCAGGCTGCATAGTGTCGAAATTTAATAAAAATTGGCGCTCCACTTCCCACCTGACTTCTTTACTTGTAATTTTGTCATTTTAAACCTCACATATATATTACATGATGTATATTCCAAAACGATTTTTATAGTATATCCTGTTAACAATTCCACGTTGAATGCTACAAAAAGTTCTATTTTTTTCGATCAACTAGTTTATATTATGGGTCTAAAAGACCATGGTTTTGTCTAAATTCTTTGTATTGATTCAACTAGTTGGGGGTGAGAGAAACACACACATATTATTGTATTACGTATGCTTGGTAAATTGTCTATGGGGAAGTAGAATTATAATTGCGTTTAGAGAGAATGTCGATTCTTATTCAGAATTAACGTCTGCTGTGTTCCGATCATTCCCACGCTCAACTAATTGAATTAGCTAATCATATCGTGTAAAATTGGCCTAATTGTGCAAGATGTGTGTCTGCGGATCTGTAAATGGGCAATTCAAACTGCCCCAGGCATAGCAAACGGCAAAAGCGTTTGTTTGAAATGCAAATTAAACCATTCAATTTTTTTAAAAATTTAATAAAATAGATGTAATATATATATATATATATCTGCTTGATAATTGATATAAAAAATAAAATTAATATAGAGTTTACTTACTCGATTACATCGAGAGCTTTGGAGTTTTATGTGATAATTTCAGTATCACCCCTGAAAAGAATCCATGGGTCTGAAAATTTATATTCCTTTACATATTAGGTACTATTTGTAAGTCTTCATCGAAAATACGTTTCATACTGAGTAACAGTAAAATATAAACGTTTTGATTAAAATTCTTTTTAATTTTAAATAAGGTAAAAAAATTTCATGAAATGGAAAATGTGTGTCAACAGAAAATATGAACGTAATTAAAATTAATGTAAACTCTTTAACAAACAAGTAATATAAAAAAATTAAGTCAATTCCTACTTAGGTCAACAAAGAAAATTTTTATTTTAGTTTATTTTTATTAAATAATTTCAAACAATATAAATATGTAAATACATATGACAGAATCACAATATTAAGTGGCAAAACACCTTTTTAAATTAACACTAAAAACTTTTTAACCACATTAAATTTGTAATTGCATTTTTTAATAATAGGTGAGAATTTATCTTAAAACCAGTGTAAAATGATGCTGACGTCTAACTAGCATATACTTATTCAGGTTAAGTTTAAATCTTCATCACACCAACTTGGGACCTGAGGTGCATGAGAAGATGTTCCGGTCATGTGGTCAGTCTGACGCGAAACCCTCAGTTTTAAGTTCCCAAGGAAGCTTGGCGCTCATTTTATCGATCCACTAAAGGATGAGTCAACCTTGCCCAGCCCGGAGTTTGAGCCTCGGACCTATGGTGTGGAAGCGCGATATACTAACCACTCAGCCACTAGGCTTCGAAGTATTTTATAAACGATTGAAAATTTGAATAAGATGTATAAATAAATATATATAGGGAGCGTGTGAACTAATAGAAGGAATTGGGAAAATACGACACATCGAGAAGAAATTGTCTGATTGCAATAAAAATTGATATGAAGAACATACATAGAAAAACGATTAAAATTTCCGAACAATTGAATGATTATTTCAGAGTATAAAGGATAAAGTCAATTAAGGAGTTTGTCACCTCTGGCCTGGATGTAAGCTGTCGCCCAGCGTGGCATAGACTGATTAAGTTTTCGGATGGTGTTCTGCGGAATTTCGTGCAAATTGTCTGCAACTGCTGGGCTAAAAATCAGTGATACTCAAAGTAGTCTATATAAACCCCCAGGGGTCTATGACAGCATGCAGGGGGCCACGTCAGCGAGAAAGTAAATAATTTGGGGGTCTATGGTTTGTAAATGGAGGGGGGGGGCTATGTTAGTGACTCTCGTTAAACCAGATTATGACTTTAATTTTAAAAGAAAACTTAATCAAGTGGAGACCAGGTTTACCTGTTTAACTGATTTATTTACTAAATTTTATGAAGTAAATTTGCGGTTACAGGGACCATCAATTCGGCGTTTCTTGCCATAATTAATCTAAAGAGTATAATATTGGACTCGTTCCGAGTCCCCCCCTCCTAACTTCTCAATTTGTCACTCACAATCCGCCAGGAAAATGACGTTTTAACCTACGCTCCACATTTAAATGCCCTTTATTCATATTTTGAAACTAGGTTTGAGATTGCTTTGACTATATATATTGTAATATTACAGTAGACAATGAATTAAGAGAGATGGTCACATTGAAAGAAAAACAGATGTCATATTACAAGAGGGACTGATCGAAATATGCACTAAGAACGTCTTAAAGTAAAATTTAGAAACGCATATCAGCGTTTTTAGAAGCCCTAGAATGGACGAAGCACCAGATTCATCTCTCCCATTAAAAGCATTTGTTTGTTGCTCAGTTACTTTATGTAACAGTTATTTTAAATATTAATTTAATTTTAATTTAATTAACATGTGTATCTCAGGTTTTAAACACTATACTTCACTACAGTTAGAAATTTAATATTTTAAAGTAAGTATAGCTTTACACCAGCTGTCCAAAAGACATTTAAGTTGATAAATTTGCAAAAATTCATTATTTGGTAAGTAGGGATCTACCTAAAACCGAAAAACATGGCAAGGGATACATAAGACAAAAAAGTTTGTGAACCTCTGGGCTACTGCTCAACATTCCTATAACTTCCAAAATGTTCTCCATCTGAGAGAGAATAGGCAAACAAACTGACCAAGGAAGTGTAGAGCAAGCTTGTAGACATTTCATAGCAGCACATGCCATGTGCAGCAGAGTATTATGTTGAAAAGTATGTCCTGAGGTGTCTTGGGCCACTATTCCACTTAGGCACGTGCCTAAAGCGCAAAAAAAATGAAGGGCGAAAAAAAGAGAAAAAATTAAAATTACAACGAGCCACCGCATATTGAATCGTGTGTGCATATGCGCGGAACTATATGGAAAATGAAGAGCTTAACAGTTTGATGTTGCTATATGCCCTCTAAATAATAGTACATTGTAAATTGATTGCAATAATGTCATTAATGGTTTTGCAATGATCAAAGCTCGAAGAAAAACTTTGTTGTACAAGTACAATGGCAGTGACTCAGCAAAGAATAAGGATGTCTAAAAGTAATAGATAGTAAAGTGATGATAATTAACAAATTAATAGCAGTTCATACAATAATGTATACTCTATTCTATAATTGCAAGTGATTTGATAAATTTACCGTACTAATTCACAACAGGGTATAGGTGGTCCGTGGTGCCTTAAGGTAAGAAATGAACAAGAGTGGCCAAACCATGCCACTATCCTTTCCTTATGCTGTCGGTTGCCAGTCCGAGACATGGCGGGTTCATAGTTGGTGTGGTTAATGGAAAGACTATCCATAGAGCAGAAACTAAGAATGGAAAACAAGTTAGAGAGTTAAGGGAAATATCTCTCGAGTCAAAACTGGCAAAGTAAAAACAAAAGGAGGTGCACTGAATATAGTGTGGGAGGCGTAAGAATTTAAAGTGCTTAGGGTCCCAAGGAGGTTAGGTCCTGTGGGTGTAACAAAAAAAAGTAACACAACCTATCCTAGAATGTCGTTAAAGTACCACTGCGCTGTCAGTGTTCCAGAAATGACTACCAAAAAGGTCCGGTTATCAAAGAAGACACCCCGAACCATAACGTCCTGTCGGGGACCTGTGTGGTGTGTGATAATTCAAGCAGGATTTCCACATTGTCCTGGATGTCTCCAGACACGTCTATGGTTGTCGTCAGGATACAGTTTGAAACGGGACTCGTCACTAAAAATTATACGTCCGCAATCAGCGCTGTTTCCGATTTATCAAGACCGGCACCTCTACAATCGAACTTGATCGTTAAAAGGCATGAGATATAAGTGCCGTAATGGCCAGCACTAGCGTAAATTCCGCGCTTTCAGTCGTTTATTGAGGGTCATGTTGGGCACATGTGTACGGACCCCTCGGTGGATAGTTGATAATGACGAATCCGGTGCTGTGACAACTACCCTAACAATCGCTCTGTTGTGGCCCTCGGTCGATCGCTGCCGTTCTGACGCAAGCATCGTCGCATCGCTTCGACCCAGATGTCTAGCGATTCGTCCGACGAACTTCTTTCAATCCAATTGATAGCCTAATGGTCAAGGTCATGGAATAGTGATGAGCAATGAGTTTGAGCCTAGTACCGCTGAAGACCCGCCGTGTGGAGGGGGTCAAAGCTCAAAAGTCCTCCGGTTGTTGTGATTTGGAAATTAGGAGAGGGGGTGCCAGAGAACTCGGGTGTCGTCTTTCGTCACTTGACTATGTTCAAAATAACGAGGTCCGTCGCCAATAGCCCTCGTACGGCATTATAGTGGGACGTAAATATAACTCGCACTCAATCCGATAGAACGGCCTCTATCGATATCTGAGATCTGCTCATAATGTGTTCGAATCCTTCAGTGAGGCATTATTACAGTTGAAGTAAGATATCGCAGTCGATCGCTGGAGCTCCCGCTATTCAATCATTGGACACCACAAATTTTAATCATTTGAATGTTCTGTGCAGATATCTTTGCTTGCGAAATTTAATTAAATTTGGCAACTCGTTGGTGCGTCGAGTTTTTTGCTACAGAGTGTATTTACACTTATTTCTTAATATCTTTAAATCAAATAATATATGTTAAGGGGGATGAGACTAAGTTAGCAGTTAGGGAGGTTCACTTTTTGGTTTCTCCGAGTGAATGTTGCTGTAAAAATGACGTTAAAATGCGGTTGGACCTCTATTTAACAAATTCGCTAAATCCCGAAAAAAGTTAGTTATGTGGAAAATTTGTTAGATTCATTTTCAAGGTACTTTCTATTCTTGGTTCCAGGAAAAAGTTCGCAAAATAGAAGTCCGACTATAGTTATTTTTCAGGCATTGCAAAATAGAATTTTTACTTCCCGTGATGATAAGTGCCGTGTTTTTAAAACTGCAGACCGTTATTTTTTACACTCATGGTATGTTTTCTACGCTGATAGTTTCAAATGCGATTTGTGCCTTCAATCTGTTACTGTGCTTGCTACTTTTTATCGTCAACGTTACCCCCCCCCCCCCGGCTGAGCATCATTTCCAAATTTTTATGTAAACCCTCTCGCACGCTGGTAGTTGTAGATTCTTTCTCGGAGCAGCGTTCTAATAGTACCGAAATGAATTAAAAACTAAACTACAATCACATAATTGTTCTTCGAATAAGTGTGAATTAGTGTTTACAATTATTTGCTAATCAGCATAGTGTGGTTTTTCTAGCTACAAAGTTGTATACACTGAAGAGCCAAAACATTATGTGTCCTTCTGTTCGATAATGCTTCGGGCCACCTTTAATCTGCAAAAGAGCCGCAACTCACCTTGGAATGGATGCCACAAGTTCTTGGTGGAGGACTCTAGACAGGTTGTACCAAGTGTCTAAGCAACAGTCATTCAAAGTAGGAATATTTCAACATGGTGGTATTTGATCTGTGCCTTCCTGTGAAAGCTCAAATGTGCTCTGCCACATTAAGGTCCGGCGAGTTAGGTAGATCATTATGCTCCCCAAACCACTTCAACACAATTCGAGCTAAGAGACGTGGAATGTTGTCCTGTTGGAAGATTCCATTTCCAGTTGGGAAGACAGATGCCATGTAGGGTCCGCATTTATGTTCTGATAGTCTGCAGCTTTTTTGTTCTGTTCTACCACAACTAAGTGTTTCGGAGCCGCCTATGAAAAGGTTCCCATGAGTATAATACTGCCATTAACAGCCTGTCATGATCTGCTGTATTTGGGATGAGCAACTGTTCACCCGGAAGACGGCGCATCCTAACATGACCATCGACGCGATGAATGGTAAATCATGATTGATCCAACGTGAAGCAAGTCTTCCATTTATCTGTAGCACAGTCTCGATGATACCGGACCCACTGTAGGCGTAGTTGACAATGACGCTTGGTCAACAGAGGCACACGAGTGGGTACATCTGCTGCGCAATCCCAAGTCCAACAGTGTGCGCTGAACTTAGTGTTCCGAAACATTTGCACTTGGACCTGCATTGTATTGGTCTATCAGCTAAGCTACTATGTGCCAATTTTGCTTTACTGAGAGAAACAGACCGATGTCCATTTTCTCTGTAGAAGCGTGGCCGCTTAACTTCAGATCGTGAACAATTACCAGTTGTGCAATTTCAGAAATACTCGTTTCGAGTCTTCGGTCCATAACAATCTGCTATATCAAATTCTCTTAGATATATTATTATTCGCTTAGATATAATATATTATTCTCTCTTTTTCTATCCCTCACAAAAGTAAGTGCAAAAATGAAAGTTCTACCTTCTACAGACGAATTCTTTGAAAAATGTTGTGATGGTCATAATGTGTTTTGGCTCGTTAGTGTATATATAGGATTCATTTACCGCAGTACTTGATTGATCCGAATAAATTTTTTACTCCACCCATCACATCAAAGCTGGCAATAAATCTCCACCCTTTATGCCAGCAATTTTATTTTAACTATACACACAAATAACTTTTTCGTCTGAAATATTTTTCAAAAGTGTTATTTGTTAATTTGTATTAATGGCAGCGCTAAAAAATCATTAGATTTTTAACATAAAAAATTTTTTTTCATCTAATTTTATTTGAAAAGCTTCGTTTTGTATTTTTTTAAAAAAAATCAATAATACATTCTGTACTAATATTTTTATTTTAATAAAAAGAAAGAAAATTAAAAATGAATTAGCCAATGGCCTGTTATTTTTCTAGATACAAATTTTAATTCTTTTTGAATTCAGAACAATTCTGTATGCAAATTTAATTTTTTGAGCATGTCCACGGACGTTTTAAGATGTTGGACAACTGGGTTTCGAGGTGGGGGGGGGGGGCTAGTAAGATTATGATCTGAATAATTTTTAACTGTCAAAAGTTACTTCAGGACATTATCCAGAAAACTGAGAAATTGAAACTATGTCAACTGGTCTTATTGGTATGACTACATTATTAATCCATGTCCATGTCTACGACCAACACCATCATTATTCGCTTAATCGAAAGTTTGCAGTTGGTTTGTGCCTATGTTTATGAGATTGTGAGTTATGCACATTTATTACTAGTTACCATTTTTACGAATATTTGACAACGTATGCCATATATTGTGCAAATATGTCGCAGGGGGAGCCAGCTTTTGCATAGGGGCCCAGGGCTTCTAGAAGTCGTTAAGACGTCACTGAGCATGTGTCCATCATATTTTCATAAACAGCTTCAGTAAATGTATGAAACATTTTATTAATTCAAACAAAAATACACAAATTTAATTATTTACTTAAACTAGTATTTTTACATTGATTGATTGCTGTTTTGTCATATCTTTTTTCTAATAAATCGGAAATATCGAAACGAGAAATATTCTTCATATTGAATTTTACGGTATTTTCAGCTGGTAAAGTATCAACATTCAATCTTGATTTCTCACTTGGCCAAAAATCATTACCAGTTGTAAAAAAATACTTTTAAGTGTTAAATTATTTCCAGGGCTGCACAATGTAAATTCAACAAGAATAACTAAATTTTCATATGGAATGCATTCATTTTTGAAATGGTTAAATATTTCCACCCATCTTTTATCAATTTCAACATGTTGTAGGGTTTGCAATCCCGTGCTATATTTTCAATCCCGGGATTACATTATCCAAATCCCGGAATCCGGACTGAACTATTTATGAAAAATACTTGCACATTAGAGTGATTGAAATTACATTTTAAAACTGAAAGCATAATTAAAAATTTGGTTTAATATTATTATTTATTGAAACACGTCCAAACGAAACTTAATTCATTATTAAAAAAACAAATTAAAAAAATAGTACATAAGGAATTCACTAAAATAGTACAAATTGAAACCATTAAAAATTGACCGACATTTGAATTAAAAATCGATATGTTTGAGATTTCCAAAAATCTTATTGCAAATTTAAAACAGAATAAAAAGCACCTATTTTTTATTGAAGCACTATTTGTTTATTATATTTAGAATTGATAACTGCATGGTAAGACATTCTAAGGAAGTAGATTTTTCAAAATTAAAGTTATGAAGTCTGAACTGAATCTTTTTTTCCGACCTGTCCACAGCATGTACAAATGATAGTGAGTGAGTGAGTGAATATTAACTTCGCACTGATTAGAAACACGAGGGCTTTTGGCGACGGTCCGCGTAATTTTGAACCATGGTCAAGTGACGCGGACGACACCTGAGCTGGCACCCCCTTTCCTAACTACCACACCAACAGGAGGACGTTTGAGCTCTCGACAGATTTAACGTGCATCGCGCCCCTATACGGCGGAACTTTAGTGGTACTGGGATCGAACACATGACACGCTAGCCATGATCCGATGCCTAGACCAATTGGCCACCGCGGCCACTGTACAAATGAAAGAATGGATTTACATAAATTTTAATCTAAGAAATTTTTTTACTTGTACAACTCCCATAGGAAAAATATGTACTTTCTTTTTTTTAAAAAAAATTTTAACATATATCACTAGAAATTAACGATAACACTAAAATCAACTCTAATAAAAATACTCAAAAAATAGACTTCAATTTTTTAAATAGTAATAATAAATACTTGGTATATTTCAGTTTCTGTTTTTTAGCTTCCTCAAAAAATATCTTTTCGAAATATTTTTAACAACATTTAAATATTAATATGTGCAGTCTAATTTGAAAATATATGTATAATGATAACAAAAGAATATTACTAAATTTATCTCTCTGTATATTAAAAAAAGAAAACAGTGAATAACTAACCTATAAATAAGTTAATTCACAAACTTTCAATATTCAGAAAGAATTCTGCAGAAATATACCTTTTCGATGCTCTTAACAGCAATAACAACTTATAAGAATTTACTTAGAATAACAAAATAATATTACTCTATCTCTTGATATATATAATATATATATATAGAGAGAGAGAAATTTAAAAAAAATACATCTTTTATATTGACTTAAACTGATAATCAGAAAAATGAGTCCTGATTAATGAGTCAGAAAAAAAATCAAAATTTATTATAAACACATCAAACAGATGAGGCACAATTTTTTTTATTACTGGGGAATAGCAATGAATGTTGCGCAATATCTCGTTTCGAAAATGAAAGCTCTCTACATTAATTTTAATCTTTAATAAGATATGATGTATTTTTTAAGATATAAATTAAATTATAATTCAAAATTAAAAACATGATTACCTGTTGCTATTTCATACGAGTTAAATGTAAACGATTGATACAGACGAACTTCAGCAGGTCAATTTATTTGAAAATGGGTCTGTTGATGGTAGAGATCACAACATTTTTTTGAAACTCAAGTAACTTCACTCGAGAGTAAAATATAATTCGTTGGGTGGATAACCAGAGTGCCTAGCTCTTTCGAGCTTTAACCGCTCATCGTTAGGATTTTGAGTGACTGTAACGTTATGACTCTTGCCCTTTGTTAATTAAAAATACTAAAAATGTATAATAAACATTTAATTAATTATAAAAATAAGACTTTAAAAATAATAGGTTGCATTAAGTTCTTGAGAAAAATAACCTCAAAATCAGTGCGAGCACCGAAAATGAGAGCAGATTCAGAAGAGTAAAATAAAACATCTCCTCTGTAGCTAGATATCTTCCTAAAACTCCTCTGACCCCACTCACGATGGGGAGAAAGTTACAGAAAGAAATAAGAGAAAACATATGAGTTTTCACGGTTTAACAAACACACCCGCCTCGAACCCTTCAAGGTTCAACACATAAGAAAACTTACATTAAACGTATACAGTACAAATTAAGTAAATAAAATGCATTAAACGTAATAACTGATTCACAATACTTTGGAAAAAATTTAAAAATATAATTCAGACGAAAATTAAGTCCCGGGATTTGAATAAACCACCGGGATCCCAGGGCTGCAAACCCTAATATGTTGATTTTCCCATTGTTCTAATTTATCAGAATTTAAGCATGCATTCAATTTTCTAATTTCTTCAAACACACAATTGTCATCGATTTTAATATCTGCCGAATTTACTTGTGATGAAGCCAAGAAACACCATTGAAAACTGTTATTTCTTGTGATATTTGTTTCAGACATGTATTAGAAATGTGTTCGCGGTAAAAGTTCTGCAGTTCTTTGGCAAACTTTTCCATTATGCCGGGCATCTCTGAATACAGAGATTAACATATTAGTTTTAAAATATGCAAAAGGAGGATATTTGTGCGAAGCACACTTTTCGCGCGGAATGACGGAACCAATATAAAAGGACTATCCTCCCTAAAGTAGGACGATTGGTCACATCTTAATATTCGTTTAATATATTGTGTATAATTTTTCATTTAAGTTTATCAGATAAATTTAGCGTTTTTATAAACACTTAAAAATTTATTTTATAACTATACAAAAGATAAAATTTTAATGTATGGAATGCCAGTGAAATATTAATTCGCTTAAAACTCGTTAAATTTTGTTTCAACATTAGGCCGATTCGGAAAGGCGGCAAATAATCGTTCCCACGAGGCATTGTCAGAGTGGTGGCTTAATATCGTTGAGTTATTCAAATAACTGAGATTTTTTTATGTGAGTAATTTTCAACATTTCTTTCATTTTGTTTTGAACTAATATGAATATTATAAAAATATGTATTTACATTTTCATTTGTTTCTGATTATAGCTATAATTGTGGTATTTTAAGATTCATTAACTAAGCTAGTTTGCTTCAGTGCTTGGAACGATCTTTCTTTTCTTTTTTTATTAGAGTAACATCTCTTGTATACCTATTTAAAAACTTCTATTGAAATATGCCATATTTCAAATGAAATTATTTTTCACTGGAGATTATGCATTATTCTTATAACTCTGAAGAGTTCTCAAGTGGTAGGGGTTGTTAAATGTATTTTTTCCGGTTATTGTTAGATAATTTTTGAAGTCCTGATTACAATTCTTTTAGTTGGGCATAAATGCAACCCAATTAGGATTCTCTCTCTCAACACTGGGAGAGAGAGGTGACAAACAGTTACAATACCTTGGCGAATTTATCCCTTGTGGTTGGCTAACACGAAGGCACCATCTCTTTTTGTTCTCCCCTTTTTTAATTTGTATGTTACTTAAAATTATATACTTGTGAATTTAAGCTTTTGGGGGGTTGGTTTTCGTTTTTACGAAGAAGAATTAAGTAATAAATTTAAATTCTCAACATTCCCTGCATTTCATTTTGAACTCTAATGTTCTGTTGTCTTTACATCTTAACATGAAAGAACTTCATTTTTATTGTGTTTTTGACGATTTATTAACCCCTTGCCTGTGGAATATATGTAAAAAAAACATGCCTAAAATGGAAATTTTTTTTCCTTTTCAATTTTGTTTGTTATCTTCGAAATGTTAAAAATAGATTATTTAAAAAAAAGACAATTTTTTAAGGGAAATTACTTCTATAGTCAATATTTTTGCATATATTGGAAGTGTTTCTGAATTGCAATAACTTTTGGTCAAATTATAGCACAAAAATCATATAGCATAATTTTGTAGATATAAATTAACACACAAAACAATATTATATGTAACAACTTTCATGAATTCAGTGGCCCTTGGATTCCTTCGAATTTCACAAATCGCTTGGAGTGGTATATACGAACTGCAAAACAAAAATCAGGCAAACGGTGCTAAATTATCGAAATTTTCGCTGGGAAGTATCACCCTGTATTGAAAAAATTACATATTATGCATTACACGAACTGAGTTCATCTTCATGGGATTAAAAGACCAATTTTTTGCCTTCCTAAACTCAGCTCAGACATTACAAAACTAGAGAACTTGCATTGTCCAAACTGAGTTCAAGTGTCATTGAACAAGAAACTAACGTGTAAATAGTTTTAAAAAAACCTTCATTGTTAGAGACAAAGATCCTTTCTAAATTTCCAATGGAAAAATTAAAGCATTCTTGGAAATTTCTTGAAAGTTTCAATTTATTATTTATAATTGGAATTGTAAATCCATCAACAGTTATATGGGAGCAAAAATTTGTCAAAAACTGGAAAATAATTGTGAAAGTTTAATTTAATTTTTGTTTATGTATGAAAAAAAATTATTTTTTTGTATCTATATCTTTTACAGAGTAAAGCTTTTTCTCAAGAATTTTCACAATAACTGTTTGTTTTTATACATGTATGTGCCTTTTTTTTTTCAGGGCTGATGAACGTCCGCCCCAATTCAAGTAAGAAAATTTAATTTATTCATTAAACTCAGAATTTTATATGATGCTAAAGTTAAAACAGCATTGGCCTAAATTGCTTGTTAAATTTATTCAGATTCCAAATTAAAGTGTGAAATTACATAAGTTTAGCATTTTTGAGACTTTCTATTGAACTTCATATTGAAAAATAAGTGCCAAATGTTAATTTTCAATGACCCAGATATTTTTTTTTTTTTTAATTCTAGTGACTAATAATTTGTAAAAGATTTCTATAACTAGGAACAAATTACTATTGTTCATCGTTTGCATTTTTCCGCATACATAACTGCTATTGATTTTAAATAATAAATTTTATTGAATAGTAAAATTTATATTTCAGTGAGGGTCAGGGGCCACCGAACAAGGATGGGCAAAATCCCCCCCCTCGGCGAATGAGGTCGTCGTTGACTTTGTTCACCAACCAACAACCAGGTGCTGATAATCAGGTAAATATTTTATTTTTAACAGAGGGTATTTGCTTGAAACAAATTTCTTTTTCTTAATACATATTTGTTTAATCTTAAATTTTAGAGAGTAAAAGAAAAAATTTGTACTAATTTAATTTTATTGTTTGCAATATTTATGTAAATTGTTCTAGGTAAAAAAGATAGCAGACTCTTCAAATTTTAATATTGATATTTTATGTACTCCATCACTAATTAAATAATTTGTATTTAATTCATTGTTGTTTCTGCAGTGATTTGTTTTTCATTTCACATAATTTATTTTATTATATTTGAATTTTGACTTGAAATTTCTAAAAGAATCAGCAGTTCATTTCGTGAAAGTTATTTCCATACCTTGAGCAGTATTTAATCATATTGACCTTGAGGTTATACTTTCTCTAAAGTTTTACTGCAATTGATGTCTGTTCTGTCCAAGCCTCTTGTTTGCCAATCAGCTGGAGGTTTCTAGTTCAATATTTTTTCATTGTGTATTGTTGTTAATTTTGTATTCTATTTTGTATCCTAATCATGGTGTTTGGTATTGTGAGCTGGATATTTGTGTTCTTAAAGATTTGGTGTTTTGTGAAGCCTCTTTTCTTTATTCAAATTCAAACTATCACACCCCTTGTTGTGTATGTGCCCATAAGATAAAACAAAGAATTTAATCATTGGCTCACTCATTTTCATCTATCTTTGTGTTGGGAGAAAGCAGTTTGTTTCAATCAGTGCTCTTCAACTTTTTTATCCCATGGACCATTTAATTTTTGATAATTTTACCATGGTGCACTGAGGGTGGGATGTTGATTGTTTATATTTTAGGTTTTGATTTAATAATTTCAATTTAGTTGTAATTAAATATGCCTTCAGAATAAAATAGTTACACCAAAAAATGAATATAGAGTTACACAAAATCGGAGAGAAACAAACCACAATAAATAAAATCAAAATAATTTATTATTCCTTGGATAGACCAGTACTGGCCCAAAGTTGGGGAGAACTGGTTTAAATAATTTCCGAAACCTGTTTTGATATGTCTGAAAGGTTCAAAAGAAATGTTCTAGGATGCTTTCTACTGTAATGTATTATGCGTGTGTTTTAATTTAATCTTTATCAAATTTTATTAGCATCATGCAGAAAAGGCACTTTTTAATCTGAGCATCAATCTCAAACAGACTAGGCAAATGAAATTTATGTTGAGGTTATAAAATTTGGAATTTCCCCCAAATGGAAATGGCATTTCTTCCCTCGTCTCCAAAGACATTTATAAAAATTAAAAGTAAGTCAAAAATTTCTTCTCAGAATTAGGATCAGTCATGTTAAATTAAAATTCATGCTAAATCAAAATCATGTAAAAAAGTTAACACAAGAACAAAATTCAGGTGTATTTGAGTAAACTACTTCTGCTTAAATCAGTGGTCTTCAAACTTCCTTGATTCATGGAAGCTTTAGAACTACAAGGTGCTTTCGTGGTCCCCAATTTTCATACTCAAACTTGGAATATGTCTAAAAATAATATTTTAAAGCAAATCAATTGTCATAGGTACTTTTGTAAAGGCAATTAAAAATGTATTGTATTTGTTATCAAAAAATGTAATGAATTTAATTTAAGTTAATCATTATTAATATTAATTATGTGATCTAAGTGTCGCATACCATTATATTTAGTAACAGGAATATGTGCTTGCATTTTTTTTTGCAAACTGTCGAAGTCTACATCTATTGAAATCATCTGCAGTCTCTTTTCACATTCTGTGTATATTTTTTATATCGAATTTGATGTGTTGATCAACTGTTCCTTCGCCTCTCATTATAGATGTTTTTTCACAAATGGAAAAAGGTGTTGCATTTCCCATTAGAAAACTATTTAGTTTATTAAAACATTTCACTGGCGAGTACAAAATTATTTCATGGAATCTGGGATAATAAACAATAGAATGTTCACATTTAATTGTATGTTGTACATTTAATGAAAAAAAATTTAATATCCTTTTATTATATTATTATAAAAGTTTTTAAAAAGTATTGCAAAATAAAGTTATATTATGTATAATAAATTTTCA
>BMAO01032993.1:0-22703 GCA_019973975.1 Trichonephila clavata
AAAAAGTAACGGTAATTTTTAAACGAAGAAAATAAGAAAAAAACTACATAAATTATTTTTTGAAAAAGTGTATTAAACGAAAAACCCATTTTTTAAAAAAAAAAATCCGTAATTTTTTTAGCATTTTTCTTTTCAATTTTTGCACAAGACATGGCTAACAACATTTTACACTTGGAAAAAAGTTTCGTGTGATTATATTTATAAAAACCGAAGTCATTCAATGTGTAGTTAGAATTTTGAGTATTTTTTGTAAAATAGCAAAAATAAAAGTTTTGGTATTTCGTATTTTAAATCATTGATTCGAAAAAACAAAGTTTGAACTTTTTAGCACAGACTTTCGATACATTCTGATGATAAGAAATTCGTACAGAACGATTGACAAACTATATCCATAAAAATGCATCAATATTGGCTCTTTTTAGAAAAAATCGTAAAAAAAACGCCAAATATCATTGTTTTGAAAGAAAAATTAGACCTCATCGTGGCGAAATAAGTGATGTTTACGATTCTGTAAACTTTTTTTGTGTGATTTTGGTACGAAAAGAATGATCGCAATTTTAATAATGAAGAACAAATAGAAAATCTTTCTTCTCTTTCTTCGGACAGAAATATAGCGCATGCGCAGAAGTGCGTAACGCTTTTTGGTATGTGTGTTAACGCTCTTTTTTTAAAAATTTAACTCTTCATAATATTTATATGCCGTGGGCTTTATATGAAAATTGATTCTTAAAGAGTAATCCCCAAAAAATGAATTATATTTAAAACATTTTATAAATCTCAAAATCAATAATGAAAAAGGCTATTCCATTGTATGAACCAAATTAAAAATTTATTTAAAGAAGTTTAGTTGCTCTAGTTTATGATTTAATGTATATTCTTATGAATTGTTGACTTTTGTTAATCTTGTACATTATGAATTTACTTACGTTATACTTTTTGACAGAATAGCGTGAGTAATAAGCACTGAAGCATCGTTAAACCTCATAAGGACAATTGATTAACAAAATAATAACGTCTCACAATTGAGTAATAGAAAAAACACATTATGTATTCTTAATCTCCAGCAATTGATCTAATTAGTTCTTATTAGTTATATTCGTAAGTAAATATTATAAAAAATAGTGGATAAAAACTCTATAGAAGTTTTTTAATCGGAGCTTAGCACATTGTTGTTCCGATATGTTGTTTTTGATGATACACTAAATAGAAATTAACGTAATCCATTTTAAAATGTTTATGAAAACTTTTAACTATGGAAAACAATGCGACATGTCATCGTGTAAGGGATATGGAGAAGTGAATAGACTGCGAAATTATAAATCGTTTCGTCTGTGTATCTCCTTCCCGAGAATTTAACCCGTTTGAGAAACTTGGAGGTACCTTAGAATAGAGTTCATTAGACCTCAGCCTGTGAGATTTATGCAGCTTGTTAAATACCTACTCGTGGCTCTTTATATTTCTGCCTCTTCGTATTATTAAAAAGATAGTTATGTCTACTGAAAATTATTGTTCATTTTCCCCTTTTTTCATTGTATTTATCTGTTTTGAAAATGTATATACATTTATTTGTAAAATTCATTTTAGCTTCACAGCACAAAAAGTGAATTGGGAATCATCTGCCTAAAATGTAAACAATAACATTTGATCTATTGAAGAATTTATGACGAAACAAATAAATGATATTCTCTTAATATTTGGATTACCACATTCATGCGAGCAAATAGACTCTTTCATGAATCAAATAATAAAAAAATAGTTAAACAACTACTTATAAACTGCAACTTACAATCATTACTAAAATTTTTAAAAAATACTAGCTATTTGCCGGGCATGCAAAAGCAATTCAAGATTACTTGTCTAAATTTTAAGTAAAATTTCATAGTTGTTTTATCATTGAAATCCCTATGCATCAGAATATACATAATTGTCTTTCCCAGAATCTTGACTAAGTAAATATAATTTAGGGGTGCTTAAAAATGAATAGTTTAATTCAATAATATACAACGACAATTTTATATGAAAATGGTACTGGGGTTGATAAGTTCATTCAGGTTAATAAATACTATCTTTAACTGAAATGGAAGATCAACCACAATCAGTTTGAAAAATTAGTTCAAATATATGTGGGAAATTCTAAAATAAAACACTTTTTATCTTATTGTTATAGAAATCTTTTGACTGGTGTCAAAATGTTAATTCTTAGCATTATAGTTTGACATTGGTATTTCCATGCAGGAGGAGAGAGCGCTTCCTCCTCCCCACTCTAAGTTTGCATGTGTGTGTTAAATGACCCTCTTATGCAATCAATGTCATCTCTCTGATATTTTTATTACCTTATTTTGTTATACATTCATTATTTTATTTTGCTTATACCTTCATTATCTTTTTTCCCCTCATAAATTGGCTTTCTTGTACCTTCTTTATCATTATCTTCAAAACCTGACCTTCAGGCAATGTCTTTCTTTTCGAGACCAATCATCAACATACAAGTATTCCATTACCTACGACACAAGCAGGAAAACATATCTCAACAGAACCCGGATAAACTGATCTATCCAAAGTAATGAGGTGAATAGGTGATATTCGCACTATTGAGGTTAATAGCCTATCCCAAAATTTGTGTTAACTAATACAATGGGAGCTCCTTTTTTGTGTAGTTTCAGTATTACTGCTACAGCTTACAGCCATGTGTCTGCTAAGCACGAACATATTCCACCAACAATCTACCATTTGCAATGTACTTTTAAAGTAAATACTTACCATTGTGTACATTTTTCTGGCAACATTATATCTGTGAAAATTATATTAAGAAATTTCTGGTTATTACGCTGCATATATTAATTATTCGTTTCATGATATTATTCACCGGTCTCTAAGTTGCAAAAAATAATTTCACGTCTATAAACATTAACTCATAAACTGTATTTCACCTAAAAATGTTTCATAATACCTAATCTTGTAATTTCTTACAAAACATAATAATTTAACAAACCTTTTCGTTGTGTATTTTTAAAAATAAGTTAGTTGTAAATATATATGAAATGTTTTTAAATCACACTTTTGAGAGGATTTCGTTCAAATGCACCATCGTCGGATTGAATGTTCAAGTTACCTAAGCTTTTTTTAAGTAGCCAAAAGTCAAATATATAAAAGTCAGACGTATAAAATGTTACTTGTGTGCGTGAAAATGTCCAGATCAGATATAAGCTTTACCTTTTATAAGTTTATTTTAAATCCATATACTCTTTTTGTGGCGATATTTTGAAGCACTTTAAAGATCAGCTAATGTCAGAGGTAAAATAAAACCGAGGATCTGTATAGCTTTGATAGTAAGCCATTAGCTGCAGACTATGAGATATCTCGGAGTAGGTGTGTGTACCAAAACTGCCGGATATGAGATACCTTTCAGTTTTGGCTGGAATTTTAGATTCATAGCTACATTTAAGTTAGGAATTGTTGAAAAGGACGAATAAAAAACTTAAATAGTGCAAAAAAACTTTAAATATAAATTTTTATTACTAAAATTAAAACTTAGACGAGTAATTTTTATCGTAATAATTATATATATATTTTTTATATTTATAATTCATAACTATATACAAATAGTTATAAACCTAAGATAACTCGTCAAGATAGTAAAAAGTATATTAGACACAGTAGTACTAAAGCAAACTCCTGTCCTTAATAAATATGCATATACGAGGGCTGTTCAAAAAGTATCGAGACTGAATTTATTATGCAAAAACATACATACATAAACACGTTTTGAGTCAATCTCCTTCGAAATATGCTCCATTGGCAGTAACACACTTGGCCAACGATGTTTCCAGTCCTCGAAACATTTCTGGAACTCAGACTTTGGGATGGCCTGAAGCTGCTGTGTCGAATTCTGTTTTATGGTTTCAATGTCCTGAAACCGGTGTCCTTTTAAGGTGTTCTTGATCTTGGGAAAGAGGAAAAATCAGCACCACTGCCTTCACTTGTGCAATCTTTCCTCATTGTGAGAGGTGGATGGGCGTCCAGAATGGGATCACTGTTCACTGATTGACGACCCTCCTTGAATCGCCGGAACCACTCGAAAACCGAGCACGACTCATTGCCTCATCTCCAAATGTTGTTTTCATCATCTCGTAGGTTTTGGTGCCATTTTACGAGCTTAAAGCAAAACTTGATACAGATTCGCTAATCCGTGTTTTCACACATTTTCTTTTTTCGACGAACGCACGCAAACACTCCACGTGAAAGAAGTCAGTGTGACTGAACGGCGCGCTGTACAGACCTGCCGAATTTTGTGAGACAAGGTGAAATATGCGCGTGCATGATGCGCACAGTCCCTCCGCTGGGGTTTTCTCGAATAAATAGAATAAATTCAGTATCGATACTTTCTGAACAGCCTTCGTATATATATATATATATATATATATATATATATATATATTCCTAAAATTTTAAAAATATTTTCATTGATATTGCTGTGTATTATGAACTTTAAAGCAAGGATCTACGCAAAGTGCTGGATCGTTGAGACCCGCACTGGACAGAACTGTATAATCTCCTTATTTTTTTCTCGTTTTTTTATTTGTTTTGTACGCATTCGACATGGCTTTGAATGCATCTTTTTCCTTTTTTTTCAGTGGGTGGAAGATGCTCCACGAAATTAAAATTACAGTTTTATTTGTGTTATAATCGCTATTTTAAAACTCTTTGTGACTATCATCGCCTTTTAGGTTTTTCCCAGCGAAGATCATTACACGTCTGTAGGAAAATCTGACGCAACATTAAAAATAGGACTGTCACCAGATGATATTAGGTGAAGGGTTTATAAAATCAAGCAAATTCAAAAGATAATCTCTGTATATGAAGATTTGTATTCAAAAAAAAACACAACGATTTAACTCGTAAATGACACTCAGCCCACGAATCTTATTTAGTGACGCCAGGCTACGAGTTATCTCGTAGTGATTTTTTTAAAAATAAAGTTACTGTAAATGATATTACAATATTATATTTATAGCTTAATATAATTATATTTTTTGAAATTGCATGTATTCATTAAAATAAAACTTTGACACCCATGGCAAAACGCTCTAAATTTTTCTGGCAGTCAAAGGGTTAAAAGTTTTTTTTTTTTAAATCAAAAATATATTTTCTTAGGAAAACTGTTGTAAAATGCACAGTTTATTTAAACCAATCCTTAAATTGTTTTACATATTTTAATATTTTTTGTTTTATTTCAATTTTTTTCTCGGGTTTTGATTAGACACGCATACTTCCTTTTTCCAAGTTAGTCAGATATAGGAAGATCCTAAGATTTGTTTTCAAGGGCATAAATATAACTTGTCTTTCAGATTTTCACCGACTTATTTCCACCAGAGGTGCGTTTGGCCATTTCTGTAAATTCATTGTAAACACATTTCAAATTTTTCATAACTTTTACATTTTCTCTATTTCCTTTTCTAATGTGCTTCATACTTACTTATGCAAACCCGTGCGAGACTCTGTGGTACATGAGAAATTATAAATGTTTTCATTAAAAAAAATTTAAAAACAAGCAGGTGTTACTATAATATAATGATGAATTAATTTTTACTTATTTTAAAGGCATTTTATGTGTATACATTAATGACATAATTAATATTACATTATTGAGCTGAATCATTTTTGAGAGATTGTACGCGTAAATGAAAAGCATATATAACTTTTAACAAAACATAATAATATATAACGTAAAGTACGTCACATTTTTTTAAAAAAAAATTTTGGTATATTAGCAGTACACGCCATCCTCTTTTTTACAAATAATCCTGAAATGTACGTATAATATGCTCTTACGTTTTGAAGTCATTCATTCAAAGTATTATTCCAAGCTATTGAAAAATAGTGTATTTCGAGATGGTCATTTCTTTTAACTAAACAGTATTTCGATGTATATAGAAATCTAACTCATTTAGATCATCTCTTTTTTTAAAAATATTTAAACCTATCATTTTTACACTCATCGTTTAACACTCATCCTTAAATTATGATATTATTTTTGTGTTATAAGTTCAAGTTATACAGATTTTACAGTAATCTCATCGTACATATATTTTTCTTTTAATATTTCGATAAAGTACATAGAAAGGAATTTAGGATTTGATCTATACAATTTACACAATTTATATATATTCAAGACATCAATACTTGAAAACTACTAATTACTCACCTTTGTTCAAGAACTATGTTTTTTTTTAGAAATGATTATTTATAGATTTTTAAACGTATTATAATAATCTATTTTCATCCATTATTACAAACAATAAAATCACTATTCACTACTTAATACACTGCACAGATAACTATAAAAAGTAAAACAAAGTACTCTCATTACATTATTAGCTGTTAGTTGTGTATCTCTGTATATACATAGTTTATCCCCAATAAAATTTCCAGGAGAAAAATATTTATTTTAACTGTGTAAAACTCTACTAAAACTATTGACCATAGGGAGTTGAATTGGCGCCAGATTTTTCTAAGGATAATTCCCAAGCGCCACGTTTGAGTTATCGAATTCTCGATTGTCCAAGATGTCCTAGATCCTCAATCACTCTTCTTATGCCAGGTTTCAGGACAAGAAGATAACGATGGCTGCCTGTTGGACAGTTACGAAGGATATTTTTTCTCTATAAATTCTTTGTGGTGTTAAATTTCATATTTTCTGCGTCGTTTGACAATAGGGTTGCTTTTTTTGAAGGATGTGAACTTTCAATTTGTCGAAATAAAAGCTTGGCTTGAGAATATGAAAAAGACTTTCAAGAATAGAAGATGTTTTATATAGATTTTTAGAAAATGAGGCCATGTTAAATTTGCTCATAAAGATTTTATTAAGTACTTTTTAAAATTTAGGAAGTAATGGAAGTGATTTTTTTTAAGTGTTCGGATAAAGGCATTCCTAAAAGTGCAAGAAGAATACGATTTATATAATTAAAACATTCCATTTATTTTTAGAATTCACGTACAATTTTGCTTTAACAGCATAATACAAAATCAATAAATATTTTTCAAACATATTAAGTAAGAAGTAAAATCAAATATTTCTGAATACATTCTTTTCTTTTCTATTTTGTAACATAATTATAATATTAAGCTCTAAAAAAAGTAATTTAAAAAAATTTACACAACAGTCAAATCAATCTATAAAGTAATTCTACGCGTATGTTAAATTCTTTAAAAATTGAATCAAATATAACAACTGTAAATATATTTCTCTAAAATTATTAACTATTTTCTCCAGACAATAATACGATGCAGTACATTACAAATCATTATAAATGTGTATTTATCTGTGAATAAAATGTATATTTATGTAAGACAATTTGCATTTTATGTTAATATCATAAAATAAAACTTTTATGATTTGTAATGGATTGAAATGATTGATGGTACTTGATAAAATTGTTTACGAAAATATTTTCTCTTCCTCTTCCTCTTTGTAATACATTACAATTCATCAGAATGTTATTAATATCAATTCATTATTTCATACTAATTCATAAATGTGTATTTATCTGTGTATGTAAGACATTTTGCATTTAATGTTAAATTCCAACTTTCATGATTTGTAATGAATTAAAATAATTGATGGTATTTGGTAAAATAATTTATCAAAAATATTTTCTCTCTCTCTCTCTCTCTCTGTTTTATCTATGTTAAATTCTGCTATGAACACCATTATTTAATTAATTTCGTTAACATAACTGTTTTTATATTGTGAAAAATATTTTAACTGCTATTTATATGTAGTTATCTTATAACAGTGTGCTTTCTGAACTTTCAAGAAAGTTTTGTTTTTAAAAAAGAAATATATTTTCTTTCAATCTCTGCCCTTATTAAAGATATTTTTAAACAAAGTAGTTTCAAAATTTAGCGGGTTAGAATTTTTAAGTCTCAATGTTTATAAATTCAAATTATGTTATTGTTTACAATAAACAGGTAAACCATTTATGGAAAAATAAACATGGCACACTAGGGCATTCGTTAATGTAAGCTTATAATGTAAATTCTTTCTTTCGTAATTAATATATATGCCCCGAAATCTCTGTTTTAAAATATTGTTATTTTTGGAAGCCTGATGAATCAAAAAGAGGTACGAACACGAAGTTATTTTGTATGTATGAAAGATGTTCTTTAAAGTTATATAAACCATTCTTCATAGAATGCAGAGTATAATTACAAAAATCACAAACACGTGCTGTTTTTCGTGTTTACAGCTATAAAATTAATAAAAAAATATTTCAAAAACTTTAAAATTGCTAAAAAAACAAAATCAAAAACAAAGAAAGTTCATCAATTTCCTCAATCTTTTAAGTGTATTATGTTATATAATGTGTCTTTAAAAAAACAAAAACATTTTCTGCAAAAATTTGACAGGTTAAGGGGTTTTAAATCTTCTTATCAGGTTTAATAATAATAAAAGGAGCTGTCAGTTCAGGTGTTGTCCACATCATTTGATTGTGATTCAAATTACGGGATTTATCGCTAATAACCTTCATGTTACATCACAGCGGACGTAAGTAAACAACCAATGGATGAAATTTCCATTTATGGAAGAAGTAGTAGTATTTTTTAGATACTTTTGTCGATGAACATTTAAGAATTGCTCGTAAGGTTCAGTATAAAGACAAAAAAATTTTAATGTAAGAAATTTGTAATAAAATTTTTTTAAAAAACTTTAAAAAATGAAGAATTTTTGTTCCCACAATGCAATTTTTTAAATAAAACTTACATTTTTTTAGTTGTTTTTGTACGTTGCTCCGTTGTTTATCTTTGTATTTTCACAAAAGCTAGAAATTTGGTCCAATTTTCAATATCGAATGGGAAACCGTTCTTTATGAAATTATTTTTCTGCCTGAGTACCCAGACTTGGGGGGAAAAAAAAAGACATATTTTGCATTTCTTCAATCGAATAAAAATACGAGTATAGGTGAGTGTTCTTTTCTTATGATATAAAGTTTAGCTCTTAAGATATTTGGATTACTTCCACTAGCTTTTTACTCTTTGAACTTTCTACATCTTTTCTCTCCGATTTCAGCAACAACTGAACCGTAATAACGCATTGCATTGGATCGACTCTTTATCGAATTCCATAAAGAATATTTTAACTCTTTTTCTCCGGACCGGTAAAGCAATAAAAATATAAAAAAATAAGCAGGAAAATAAAATAAATAAAAAGTATGAAGTACAGTTAGGGTAAAAGTTTTCGTTTATGACCACGGGGAAAAGGAAAATGTAAAGGAAAGAAAAAAAGTGCATTGGAATTTTCGAAGAAAGGATCTTGAATGGAAATGTATTATATAACCCTTATCACATAATTTTTTTAGTGTTGTACACTTAAAGCTAACAAAAGTATTTTATGTGTGTGTCATATGAACGATATACTGAGTAATTCAAGTAATAAATGCGTAATTTAATGCTTTGGCTCACAAAAAGCTGTTGAGCTTATGGAGAAATTATTTTACAGAAAAAATATATATATTTTTCTGTACTTCATCTTTTTAATATTTATGTGCATCAAACATTTTTGTGGGTTAAACCCTAGCTTTAGTAGTGTTTTTAAATTATTTTTAGCCTTACTTTACCTGATTTGTGTTGCAATAAACTTGGTAAAATATTAACATATTGAACATGTGTGTCATTCCTTTTTTATCGGAAATAAAAAAAAATTAAAAAAGTTAACGTGTCTGTATTAAAAATCAATCAATTGATTATTAACGTAATTTACCATAACTATTCAGATTTAATCGTTAGTTATTGTAAGCAGCTTTTTATATCATTTAGAAGCATAGCATTTGATTTATATTATTTAATTTTATCCTTATTAAGAAACTGTACTTTATTTCTTAACAGTTGTATCCATTTGGAGTTTCAGAAAGGATTAAGTTCATCCATTCGCAAAATGAGTTTTGCTTAAAACGAATAATTATTTTGGCTTCCTATCTATGAGAGTAACTAAAAATTTTATCAAGTTGACCACTTAATTACCTATTTTTAGAAGCATGATTTCAATTTGACTAACTTACACCAAGCTTGTAATCCTATTGATCTATTGTCAATGCTATCTTGAAGATAATTCAGTGTCATGAGTCTGCTTTTTGTCATATTTCTTCTCAAAGAAGTAAAAGGGTTTTATGCTCTTGGGTTATTGATTGGACTTCATTGATTCATCTATAGCTGTAGAATATTTTCATCTAGTCCTTCACGTGAATCGTAATCAAAATGGTCCTATTTTTTGTCTTATGAAGAAATCATCATGCGAGTCGAAAGAGTTTTGTTAAGGGAAATAAATATCGACATTATTGTTTAATCACTATGAAAAAAGATTATTGTTCTGAATTTAAGGATTTTTAATGAAATATAATTATTGAAATCTTCAACAAAATGCTGTAGCATGCTACTTGCGTTCACAGTTTTTTCCCCTTAAAGCACTGATGCTAGAATTTTACTGATCAAATTTGGGGTAGTTATTAAAACAAATCGCATAGAGAATAAGATAAAAAATAGTTAAACCAATGCAATATGAATTTTTAAATTTGAACTGAAAGTTATCTTTAATCCTCAGATGTTCATTCTACAATTAAATGATATTTAACTGGTTATTTACACATGGTTTTTGTTTTTTTTTTACAAAAAATGCCTTCCTGTTAGAGTCATAGAAATCATTTTTATTCTTCCATTGTAAGTAAGTCCTACAATTCAAAGATAGCTTTATTAATATGAAGTTCCATATAATTGTGATATTATGATATATAGTTACGAATGTTTGCATTTTTTAAAATTAAGGATTGAATAAAATAACAGGTAGGGAAAAAATCATTTTAATTTCTTAAAAACCCTAAGTATTTTTCTTGGTATAATTTGACACATTTTCGCGTGTTTTGAATTATTTTAAATACAGACTGATGTCCATAAATTTAGGATAAAGGCAGCTCTGATAAGTAAAGGTTCAGAAGGAAAAAAAGGTGGCTTTTTCATAAAGCCTTTCTTAAACAAAATATAGAGAAAAAATTATAGTGTATGTATGATACCATTCATAAAAATTACGAATTTGCAGAATAAAAAAGCCCTTTCCTAAAACTTCTTATTGCATAGTTGATATGATGATTGATATATTATATATACAAAAAGTCATTTTAAGTATCAAACTATGATGCTCCTCTTGGGGAAGATTTCTACACTAAGCATGTGATGCTATCGAATTTCTTATAAAAACGTAGGAAGTGGTGGAATGGCTGCCACTCATCACCAAGCATGTCACACACATGCTCTAACAGATTCAAGTCAGTTGAGAAATCTGGTCATTCTATACGGGCGATATCTTAAGATTCAAGACATTCGATTACGATGTTCGCTCAGTGAGTACTGGTGCTGTTATCCATAAACACAATTTCTGTGCTTATGACTCTCCCAAACATATATTAATGTAGTTTCTGAATGATAATCCGGTAAATTTAACCTGTCATGATTCTGATTTGAACAAGCAGGTCTCTTCTGGAGCCCAGTATAATTTCCCTATAATGAGAAAATCTGCATTACTGTGAAAGTGCCGTTCTACGATGTTGTCCTGGTGGTAACAAATATGTGCAGTACTCCATAAGAAAGCCCGACGTGGATCGGACTGCTAACTAAACCTGAACTCGTCGAAAACCTACATACAAGCCCACTGGGACAATACCTACTTTGCGTGTTCTCTACCTCAGGCTAACCACTGAGGATAGCGAGTTGCTGTGAACAGAACACATATGACAAGCTTTCGAGCATATAGATTGATATGTCCTAATGTTCGTATATGGTTTGCCTTGAAACAGTCTAAAGATCACTGCATATATTTGGCGAGATTGATCGGGTTCTGTGCACCGTCTGTTTCTTTTGTTAGTTACTGTAAAATACCGGTCTTCATTAGGCGTTGTAGCTCTAGGGCGACCTGTACTATAAAATATACTGACATTTCCGTCAACGTGGAAACGTTATCAAAGTTTAGAGGTGACACTTTGAAGCACTACAAGTTCCTTGGCTACTTCCGTCTGATTATGGCTACATTCCAAGAGGGTGATAACTGTATCCCGTAAAAAACTCTCCACATGCTTCATCTGGACCATAACTAGTTGGCTATGGCACTAAGTGGCTAACGAAATACTTCTGAACCATTTTTCTTCTTTGCCATCATCCATTTTGCGCTTCTATTCTGTACTCTTGGCATTGTGGCGTACGACAGGCGTCATCTAGTTGCTTCCTGAATTTTGCATATTATTCTTGAAAGTTTCTGTTACAATTATACATCTGAAATTTTTACTTTAGAACTTGATTTCCGAGGGATTCTGAGTTAATCCTTAACTCCTTCCGGGCCTTTTCTCAACCAATCTTCGGCAAGCAAACCATACCACTTTGGCTCATTCCAAGTGTAGATTGGACACTGTAAAAACGTGTAATTTATCTTTCCAGAATTATTTCACATGTGCTTTTTATGAATTCAAATAATTGAAAAATACAACTCAGTGGAATTTTCTTCAAGAACAAATCTTTTTTACTGAGCACCCACCTTCACACTTGTCCAAAAGACACTTTAATCAGTACGTTCCCCTTACATAAAATGAAATTAATCCAACACAACAGTATATTATTTGCTGATTATAGAGAGACAGTAAGGAGTAGAAGGCCAGGAGAGAAACAAGATTCTACTGTCCAGAGATATATCTTGGGTTATGTGAAGTATAGTGTTTTCGAATTTATCCTACACGACCAAATTTTGATTAATTTTATAATCATTTGCTTAACAGAAAAAATATGTAAATAAAATTTGTAATTCAAGATAAAAGTTAGGTATTCTTAGCTTTATAATTATAGTTAGTGTCAATTGACTCCAAAGACTAAAAATTTCTGCCACACAGAAAGCCAAATTATAGGTAAATTACTCGTTTCTTGAAAAAGGTTTTTGCATTAATTTTTAGGAAATTTTGTATACTAATCTTGACATTTTGTTTGAAAGATATGTACTTTTGGATATAGCATAAACAAATTGGTACTTTTTATCCATTTTCTAGAAATACAATAAACCTGGAATGAGTTAATTTATGGACACGAGTGAAGTTTAGTCAATGGGTTTTAGCTATTTTTTTCCCTTTATCAATATTTTGTCACCTTCACTAAAAGAAATTGAAAATCAGATCCAGAGCTCTCTCTGCGCACATTTGAGTAAAAATATATTTTGGAATTTTTCAGCCAAATGAAAAATACCAATACAAATAAATGTTTTTTTTTTCGTGAGGTTTAATGTTCAGTTATTAAATCCTTGGGTTCTCACCGTTAACTTTATTATTTTTCGAACATTCTACAATTCTGCAGTCCGATTTCAAACACAATTGGACCATAATTTGGTATGGCTTCAAATTGACTTTTTATCAAATTCCATAAGGTATCTAAGGCAATTGTTTTGTTTGCTTCAACAGAGAAAGGGGGAGAGGGAAAGGAGAAAGAAAAAAGTCGCTAAAATAGTAAAACAAAGTATAATGTATAAATGTCATGTATTTTTTTTCTAGAACTGAATGAATTCAAAAAACCTATTTGCAGGTTTTTTTTTATATTTAGTGGAAGTAGATTTCATTTAACAACATCAAAACCAGGAGTGATGAAAAATGCAATATAGACTTAATTCGTCTTCCCTTTGCAGCTTCATAGGAGTGATATTGTAGAACACGATCCATTGTGTATTTAGCTGATGAACGTTATAGTGAGCCGAAAAAGTCAAATTACTAACGTCATGTTAGCCCACGAAAAATTCTACTTTCCTTTTTAATACCTGTAATATACCATTTAAAAGAAAAAAAATCAATTTAAAAAATGTTTGTTTAAAAATATTTAACTTTTCCCAATTTTTTAAATTGTTTCTAAATTTATTATGTGAACATGAAAATCCTCAAAAGCATCTTTAAATAAGATATAAAAGTATTTTCAGACATTCAACAAAACATATTATTCTAGAAAACGTATCAAAATTTTTTTTGCTACAGTTCACTTTATATTTATCATATTTTTTTGTATTTATAAATCTACATGTAAGAATTATTGCGTATTAAGCGTATTTGTGTGTGTGTGTGTGTGTGAATAATTAACATTCTTCAGCATTCAAATAACTAATGGACGAGAGCCTTAATAATTGTATTCTATACATTTGGATAAGTATATATCTCACAAAAAGCTTCGAGAAATTCGTTATGTGGAACTTGTATTCTTAGAAACTATGGTATAAACTTTCGTTTATGATAACTTGCTCTTATATTATGTTAAAATTTTGGATCAGTTCCAATACTTAACTTACAGTTGCACACATTATGCATTTTGCGTAATAGGTCTATTGGGAAATCAGGAGATAAATTTGTGACATGACAATATTAATAACTCTGAGATAATTTTAAAAAATGTAACCACACAAAAAAATATTTTCAACCCACATTTTCAAGCGTAAAATAGATGAGCCAATTATCTAAAAAATTCCAAATGTGGATCAAAATCATAACAATCAAAAGTTACAATTATCAAAAAATTAAGTTGACATTTTTTTCACAGAATTATATAAATATTTTACAGAAAAGTTCAAAATTTCCGTAACATTACTTAGTGTGCATCTACTCTTTTTTTTATACGAAGCTATCCTTGTTTTTACTTATGTGTGTGTATACATCACCGCTTCAAACTTTCAATATATATATATATATATATATATATATATATATTTGCGACCCAATATTCAATCATAATTTTCATTGGAGCCCCCTTTATACAAAAACAATGTATTGAATTCAATAAAACTGCAATTTTACCTCTTAAGTAGCACCGGCGTATATAAAAGTTTCGTCGTTCCGAAGTACGAAATTTTCTGTGCACTGCTATCCATGAAACTATTCCTAAGACTTAGAATGCCATAAAAGGATATTCACTATTTTTTTATGATGGATTTAGTTATTTGAGAGGATTGGCTTAGGTTTTTTTTCTCCCCTCCTCCAATACATCTCATACGCACGCTTATTTGGTTAACGGTGGAACTGGGGAGTGAATCACGCAGGTGAGGTATTAATTATAAGCCATAAAATTTATCAAGATAAGTGTTAATTTTGGTTTATAATTTTATAAACGACAAGTCCTTATGTGGGGACACGCGAAAAAATAAACTTGTTCTTAACTTATTAATGTTAAATTAATTATAAGATACATTGCGCAGTACTAATATATTTATCAGTGTTTTATATAAGTGTAAATGAATACTTTATTTTTTTGTACTTTGCTTGCTTACTTTTAGTAAATTAGTAATTTTTTAAAATAATCTTTTGTTTTCAACTTTTCAATATGCTCATCCCTTTCGAGAGTTATCACGTTCCCTTAGGATGGTGCGCCCTACAGTCTGAGAAACGCTGGTGTACATACAAACGAACTATCCATTATGAATTTCTGTTTTGCTAATTTGACGTGGGCAATATTTAAAGCAGCAAATTATTGCTATATCCGAAGTTAATCATTTTGTTTAAGTCACATTTAAGATAGGAGTTGTAACATCCACGAATTTTAAATAAAACTATTACATTGAATGTAACATTTTTCGGAATTGGCTTTGATGATCTTATATATTTTAGATAGATAAGAATTTAGTATTTTAAACTATATAATCAAAAGAATCATTGCTACTCTAATCAATATGATTAATATGTTGAAACCTCTTGACTAAATTTTCTCGGATATAATGCATGTGTCTTCTTATTTGTGGAAACAAAAATAAATATTATAGATTTATGTTTTATCTTCCTATAGACTAAGTTGTCAGGAAATTGAATCTGTCAAGTCTATCTTTGGAAGTGAGATGAATAAAAAAATGAACACACACAAAACTTAGTTTATTTCCAGAGATATTTAATTTTTTCCCCTTTCGTAGCTTTTATTCTTAAGTTCTAAATCAAATGTATAGTGAGAAGTGACGCTCAGGATACCAGTTTTAACAATAAACAAACAGGGATGGAGAGAAGCATCCAGTATATTTTTATTTTCTCATGTGCTTTTGCTTAGCTTCTTACACAAATTTTGCTTTTAGAAGTGTAAGCCTCAAAATTTTATTCAAAATAAATATATGAATATATACTCCAACAATTCAAGTATTAAATTATAAAATACACTTACATTATTTTACATTGACTTATAAGCTATACACGCTAATTACTGTAAACAGTAAAACATGTATCATAAGATAGCATGTTCAAAAGCTTTTTTCATCGTATCTATAAATGGTTACAGTTAAGTTTAACAATAAACCATAAAGCATGTAGAAACATGTTTGATTTCATAATATTTTGCTCTGAAAAATACCTAATTTAAAAGTATTTAAAATGTAATTTCATTTTAAAAATACATTAATATTTTCAGTATAAAAAATTACTAGGAAATATTTTTAGCTGTCATGAATATATCTAAAGACGAATATATTACAATGCAAACATTATAAAAGGTTGGGGGCAAATATTATAAAAGGTGTTCTTTAAATGTTATTGATGTATCACTCTCATAACGTTCTAATTCAATATTAAAATTTGGGCAATGCTACTACTCAGTGTCTATCTGGAAAGCTTGGATCAAATAATGAGAGTATTTACAGTAACAATTATAAATAGCAGCTTTACTTTTTTAACTTTGATCCTGCTTAATTTTTTATTCTTTTTAACCTCTGAAAGAAATCATAACCTATCAACTAATTTTTGCCATAATCTCCGAAAAACATTTAATGAGAGATGTTTACCATTTCACTTTTTGGCCAACCTTATGACTAAAATTGAGCAATAATCATTGACATACTGATAAGTGGAAACAATATAATCTAATTAAATGACGGGGAAAGTTACTTTTGTCACCAAGGATGGTCTGACAAAGAGGGACCTCCAAAGAAAATGTCTCAATTTCTGATCCTGACCTTCCTTTTAAATTCTTGACAGAAGAGATTTAGATTAGATCGAACAGAAAATTAGTTTATCTCATGGTTTTTACTAAATATAATAGACATTTTATTGACTCAACAATGGCAATCCCTTCTTACGGATGGGACCTTCATAGTGTTTAAAAATACAGAACTTTTTATTTATTTATTATGTTATAGTTGGCTACAAGGACCAAAGATATGACACCATTTGGTCATGTGGTTAGTTTTTCAAAATTATTGATGGGAGTGTTTCCGGTTTCAACAATATCAGACTAATGGGGCAGAGACTGTCATTGATGAAACTATAGTGTTATTTCTCATAAAACGTAGAAAACAACCAGCTACATACTTCACTACACTTCTATCTCAATTCCGTATCCTCCATTAGCATGTGAGTCTACCAGCTACTAGCCACCGAAACATGGTATATATATGATTCTTATTTAATGATTTTAAACATTACATTCGGAAGAAATATTAGATCTATTGTCCTCGTAATTTTGAATCACTTTCAAATGATGACTATGTAGCCAGAGCTGCCTTCCTCTCACCAAACTTGAACATCAAGCAAACTTTAAGGCTTACAGTTTAAATTGATTAAACGAGCACTAAGCGTCCCACAACCACAAATCTTCAGTAGCTTCAGGATTTGAATCTTTGTCTTGTTAGAACAAGCCCAACCACAAGTTGGTGAACTTGACCTATGGATTACTTCTACCACAATTAATTGTCTTGAAAACTATGAGGGCACTAAGGAAGTGCTTCCCATGCTCTCAATATTTTATGTGTTTTTTTCAAGTAATAGATGTTTTAAGTTATATGATAAGTATTATGTTACTTTTCCTTTTTAACAATTAAAATTAGAATATATTGCAAAATATAATATTTAATTAAATTAAGTTGTTATATCCTAAATCTTCCATTTTTATAGGTATAAATGTCAGTATAATATAGTCTAGTCTATGTTGCTCTCTACGTTGTACCCATCGCAATTGGAATTCTATCGGATTTCTGTGCAACCATCTTCGTTTGAAAAAAATTTACTCTGCAAGAAAAGCCCGTCACTAGTAATTATTATTAAAATTGTTCTTAATTTAGTAATGATATATTAATAATCACATACACTGTGAAGCACTGATATGTTTGTAAAATTAGTCCGGTAAACGTGTATTTTATTTTTTATTATACCAGAGTTTTTTGTTTTATTTTGAAAAAAATTAATATTTTTAAATTTTTTTTTTATTTTTGGCTTTTTGATATGTCGCACACAGCACTTTTGTTCAGGGGGCACGTCCCACCTTAGGAAAAAGCTGTGCTAAAGACATCCTGCTCATGTAATAACCATACTAAGTAAGTATACTGTGTGTCTTTCCATGTTTGCTGCGGGATGCGTCAATTTACGTCTGAGGACATGCAACATTGGCAGCCCTAGAACGTTGTGACCGCGATCGTTAGTTTAGTGATTGTCGATGCGAATTCGTGGCTAGTGTGATTTTTCTTCAGTATTACGTTCAAATACTTATGGCATTACACATCCGACATTTAAAGACATTGATGCTCCTTAAATCCTTAGAGACTCAAATTATTCATATTGGCATGATGAAGAAATTTGGAGAGGGGTTTGTCAGCTCAAGTGCGGCTTCATTATTTGATCATGGTTCAAATTTACGAGGGGTGTCATCAAACCAGCCTTGAACCTTGGAAATGTATTTATAAATTAAGTAACAAATCAACTCTAGAACGTTTTCATCTTCTTCTAGCCCGGTTCGTCCCAGGTAGTACACCATAAATTCTTAATTTTCACCCCAGATGTCTAAAGTGTTGCTATGTGTAAATCTGTGCTCCAGCGGATGGAGAGTTTAAACCATATGCGGAAAATCAGGTCAACAATTAATTAATATGACAATAGCGTGTACTATTTGAAAATAGTGGAAACGGAGCTGAATGGATATTTGTAATAAATGAACTAAGCAAAGCACAAAAAAAAAAGAAACGAGCCTTTCAGTAGTGGCCTACGATGTGTAACATCTGACACGTTATCGTGGTAAATTCGTAATAGCAACTTAAATCCTGAAAAAATAAATCCAGTATGATTGGAAATAATTTTCTATGGAATAATTATAGCTTTAATGAAAATTTTATTTATTTAACACAAGGAGTACTGCAATTTTTTTTTATCAAAAATAATTATTCTTGTTCAATTTCGGGAAGAGTGGTAATGATAACTCAAGATAACTAAAATGTGACACATATACTTGTGATTTTAAAGTATTTAAAAACCGTTGTGAAAAAAATAGCGTCAATAACAATACCACTGTTAGTTGTCGAAACATTTCGATTTGTGTTCATATCGAGCTTGAGTTCATCATTCAAAAAAGCTATGAGGGGCTTGGCTTCTAGCAAACTGAAGCTAACTTTAAAAAATCACCACTCAAAATCATGGAAAGCGAATGATAGTTTTTTTTTAAAAAGAGCAAAACCACCTTCGGTATATGGTATAAGTAAAAAATGCAGGAAATCTTTAATTTTTTGAACCGTTTGATTCGGAAAAATGTATACGACCACCGAAATCACTGTTTGTTCATTTTCAAATAAGGATTCTGCCGCACATATGTCCCCAATATTTTGGCTAACAATACCCAGTCCACTTGTTTGACGGTAAGTAATATCCATATGAGGAGCCACAACATGTGAGTTGTTCTGTTTACGATATATCGCAATATTAGGTGCTCTGTTGCCCGGTCGTTTAAATTGTACGCAGCAATCAAAGTCAGGTATCGAAACACGTTCGCCATTGTCTAACCACGTCTCTGCCGAAAGGACTTCGCTTCTTCTCTTATCCTAAAGTGAAAAAACAAAAAGATCCCACGGCCTAAACCGCAGGGGGTGGGGGATGGGGACAGAGCTCCTCCTGAATGAAGGAGAAAAAACAGAACTTCATTCCGAGAGTAGCGAAGAGACACTACAAAGCACGCTGATTGGTGAAACTAAATAGTGCGCGCTTCCCCAACTTCCTGTTACGCATTTGCGTCCCTTTTCACGAAATCCCTCCCACAAATCTCCAGCAATCGAGAGGAAAGATGTTACACATCAAAAATAATCTTACAAATCAAACAAAAGATCGTAAAAAGCATCTTTTCATTAATAGTTAACATCATATTGCTCTAAGAGCAAAATCGATGCTTGAAAATGCAAAGCAGAAAGCTAGTCTTAAGTAATGCCTCGTCGTTCCATTTTCATTTTGTTGTTTTTGGAAAAAAACTCTAATGTAAATAATGAAATTAGTGTAATTGTATTTTTATAATTTTTTAACGGATAATATTCATATAGAAGTAAACTATTGTCTTAAGCCTTCATTAGTTATACGGCCTTATGCATATGAGAATTTAAAAAAAAAATGTTTAAACAACTCATTTCCCATTTCTGCCAAAATAATCAATAAAAAAAAAAACACGTGTTTACAATATGGGGGCATAGAGCTCAATAAAAGATTTTTTCGATTAAAGTCAAATACAATATAGAAAACTTTCAAAAGGAATGAAAACCATGGCTGTAGAAACCCTTTATTTTTTCCACATTTCTTTCCTCATTCTAAAGATAAAAGAAGTTGAATGACTTTTATTACAGCTTGATTGCTTCCAGAAGAGTGTTTTTAACGGAATAAATCATGTTTTCTTTCTGGTGACTCGATATTGATTAGTGACATTGCACTGAGTTAGTTTTAGAACAAGAATATTTCGTAAACACATTTTTTTTCGTTTTCTATTGGTCATGTTTCTTAAGAGCAGAGTAAATTTATCTGTTTACTTACAACTTTTATTCCATACTGGTTGTTTTAATGTAACCCTAGCTAACCAAACAATAATAGCTTACACAAATTGATTTTCTAGTAGTTATTTGTGTAATTATGAAAATGACCATTACAAAATTAATACTATACTTTAGAATACTTATACACATTAAAAGATACATGAGCAATATTAATTCCTGCAGTTATTCTTTACATCAGTTTCATTTATTTAATTGAATGCATTCATTTTAGTTTAGTTAATGTAAGCTAATTTAAATTTATATCACTTTAATCCTGCTTCAGTAAAAACATTGACAGTTAGTAAATGCAACCCTTTTTAAAGACTATACAATTTAATCATTGGTAGTCAATTTGCAAATACTTAAGGTATTATGTGAACGAAAATTTTCCGTAACTATAGATGCCTTTGCAATTTACCTTAAAAAAGTAATGAAGAGTCAAGTTGTAACAACCTACTAGAGGTTGCTAGTGTTTGGGGGTTCGAGCAAATATCAGCCATAACAAGTTTTAAACTCAAATCTATGTATCCCTTTTCTAATTCAGACGACTAAAGGTAGAGAATGCACTTAGTAGCAAATGATAGGAAGACCAATCGCGTGGCATAAGACTACTAACATATAGGTATAATCTACTCCACATACACTTGTAGCCCTCTGGACTTCTACGCTAGAATTCACTGTAATTATCCTCCTTAACTATACGACCTCTGGCTGTCAATTTAGTTCAAAATTTTTATCACTTTTTAATCTCTAATTATCAACAAACGACCATCCAATGACTAAACGTCGACTACCATCGCGTACCTAAATGCCAACGCTTAAATAGAACAACTCATTTGAATAAATCAAGTCTTCTTCTTCGAGAGAAAGTTTTCAATAGAACATACGGATCAAAATAACATTTCCCCGAAGTGGATTAATAAAAGTTTCGTGGATAGGTCCGTTATAACCCAGCCCCACCCCTTCGTAAAGAAGACGTGATTTGTAGGTCGCATTGACCCGACAAAAATTACGTTACTAAGTTTTAATACTGATTCAGGAAATTGCCAAAAATTCTTAAGTTACTCTAATTCCTAACCAGTTACGTATTTCACGCCAAAAGATTCCACTAAGATAATTCGTATCGTAAATTTAAGCAATTATAACAATGCATTATTTGCACAACTGTTTAATAGAAATACAACATACAAGTACACCCCAATTTTGACTAGGACTTGACGAAAACCTACCTCTATGGAGGAAAAAAAAACCAGCAGTGTGTCATACAATCATTAACTAATTACAAACTTGAGCCACATTTTGCTCTTTACAATATTCCGTTTCTACAATACTTTCTTCTCAGGTACTCATTTTTAGATCATCAGGGTCTTTCACCCTGAAATGGAAATAGAATCACTAACGAATCATGACAGTATCCTGAATCTGTACATTTAATATCCTTGAAACATTAAAGCCTACATTTGTAATATTACTGAACTCTAAATGCACACATTTTTGGCACATGCTAATCAATTATACATTTATTTCTAATACAAATTAAATCTAAATACACCTTTTCACATATAAATACACCATTAGGTTTTCCAAAAATTACTCTACCTTTGTTTCGGGGCTGCGTTGTTAGTGTTAGGATTATTTAACCCTACTTACGTCTCAAGCCAAATATTATATACACGCATACAATGAATACATACAGTTTTTCAAATATAATTTACAATAAGCCAACAATTCAAGGAATTCTTGCCTACTTGACAAGTCTCCTTGATAGCAAAACATTTATAAAAAAAACAAATGTTTTCCAAAATGTGAACGAAATTTAGCAAGAAAGTTCCTTTTATAAGTGGTAGAAAATTGCATCCATCTTCGTGATCAACTTTTGCTCCAAAAATAATTATGAACTGGACTT